>JBAIZL010000002.1:314887644-314970144 GCA_036971475.1 Prosapia bicincta
TATGATTTTGCTTAAATATTTTTATTAATTTCATAAAAACAAATTAATAAATTCCAGTAGCGTCTGATGCCTAAAACTTATGGGGGTTGCAAATTGTAAAGTGTTAGTTTCTTTGAATGACAACGTAATCATAAAAACTTGAAGAGCTGTTATAGGGAAAATAGCTACATACTGCTTAATACTTTGTGATTTATTCCGTTGAAGGAAATATATTGGCATATTTCATTTTATTTCTACTTATTCAAGACACCGGATTTCAAGACATGGGTTTATTTACTAACAAACCAATCTCAATTCATTCTGAATGGTGAATGTCAACCAACTCGTAGCGGAGTAGAGCCGAATTTAACCGAACACTCCCGGGGTTGCAAACAGTTTGCGACCTAATAGGTCCTGACGACACTGCCTAGATGTTTCAGTTATACTGGACCTTCCAATGCTTTTTCTCCATTAGGAGTGACGTAATTGGGCGTTGCAGGTATCCCTCTTACCAGGCCGAAAGAGACTGTCTACGAGTGTTCGAAAGGTCACATGGTAGCTACGATTCTGACGTTAATATTATTAATTATAATGGTGGATCATATTATATGATGAATAATATACATAAATCTTACATAATAAATAAATTTATTATTTTTTTTGCAATTGATCTCTAGTTTGGGGGTTGCGCAACCGTGCAACCTTTTACGAGCTGTCACTGTTAAATTCTAATACCATGAGCGAATGTGACGAGCTGAAGACATTCGTACTAGATATCAATGGACGAATTGGCGTCAAGGGATAATGTCAGCTATTACCCTTTAATAGTGTTTTACATATAAATACTGTGTTTGCAAGTTTTCGCATAAAGCATAAATATAATGAAATGTTTAACATCTTAATGCTTTAAATTTCCTAATGTCTAATGCTTTTGCATTTTTTTACTTTATTAATTTAAAATTTATTACTGTGATAATAAAGTGAAGTGATTTTGAATAATCCTAGCCTAGACCAAAACTCGTAGTGAGCGTTTGTTATTTATGTTTTAGTAATTTTTGGTGTTATTTAAAATATGTATGTTATATGACTACATTGTATTTATAATAATGTTACAGACAGTAAACTCTCTGTGTCTTAGTAATAATATGTAAAATCTAATCTATTCATTATGTAGATACACGAAAAAACTAGTTTTAGAAATATAGCCAACAAATTTAGATAAATTATGCTCAAGTCAACCGTTTTTTTTAATCTTATATATTTGCGAGAAACAGCAGCTACTATATTTAGGGCAATACTATTACAAAATGTGATACGATTTTTTATATTACTAATTTCTCCAAGACAGTAGTTCCAAGTACTTTAGGTATTCTACCCAAACACCACAGTAAATAGAAATTTTACATTTATGGCATTACAATAGATCATCGGCACATCGGCTGTTTTGATGTTTATGCATTAGCAACGAATTCGTTTAATATTAAAAGAAAAATATTCCCCTGGGTCAATGCACTGACATTTTTGGAATTTTTTAAAATTAAATGTAGTAAGTTAAATGAATTGTCAACTACAACGTTATGTTTATTTGTATAAAGTTAGGGCGGGGGAGGGTGGAGAGATATTATGTCTACGTTGTGAAGTTTACGACCGGGGGGGGGGGGGGGGATTACAACTAATTTTGTACATTGTTGAGAGAGGGAGGAGGTTAAGAGAACTCCTGGAGTGTACATGTAATGGCTAGCAAGCTTACCAACATCTGTTTTCAACATATCCCTACATGCTGTCTTTTCTTTATGCCAACACCTCGGTCGGCAGTAAATTAAGAGTGAAACGGGCTTCTGCACGTTTAATACAATTGTTTACGTGTAGCTTCAACAGTAAACGTTGCACACATTGTGTTGCGTCAAAGTAAGGTAGACGTTTGTATTAAAATAAAGTCATTTACGGTTTATGCAGTCAACGTAAGATAAGCGTGTAAAATACAAGTTATAAATGGCGGAGGAAGCACGTATGGAAAGAAACAAATAATTGCCTCAGGATTCGGACACGAATATAACTAACTACACATCAGGATGCTATCTTTGTTAGTTCAAGAATCTAACTAGAAATCAGTCTTAGTTTAGTTTTAAATTGTGAGAAAGTTTGTAGCTTTGAGTTCAAATTATTGTTGTGAGTTTAACATAATTAAATAAGGATTATTTTAAAGTCTGTTTGCATTCCTTCTTAAACTTATATAAGTCTATATATGTATTGTCATACAAATCTTGATATTGGTTATTAGTTTGTTAACTCAGACAAAAGATGTCATGGTTAACATTTAAAAATAAATAATTATCCTAACCAGATATTTCGCTGCTATATTGTAACGTAGAATAACTTGGTGTTTTGTTTAAACTTTGGTGTGTATTGAGAGGATTTTGTTTCTTTTTTAAAACCTTTAATACCTAGGGGGGGGGGCAGGACCAAGTTTTATTATTTTTTCTACGTCAGTGAAACATTTTATATCAAGTAATTTTTTCTACAATATCGATGAGGTTTGAGGAAATGATAATTACCAGGCCATCTTTGATTTATAAATTCTTATAACTGCTTCTATTTCCAAAGACTAGAATATAGAATTAAAAAATGTCAGTAAAATTACCTAAATTTTATGGTTTAATAAATGTTAGTTTTGTAGACCAAAAGTAGGTGAATCATCGGCGCGCGCGCACGTGTGTGTGTGAGAGAGATAGAGTCACTTAATCCTCTAGGGAACCTCCAAGTCTCGATTGAGTATAGAACAGCCTAAACGTTCCACAAAATTTGATACCATATAAATATTCCTCTGATAGTCTTGTTTTTTATTCATCTACCAACTCGTATTGACTGTTTGTATTTACTTTGTAAAAATATTTCCATCCACTATTCAATTAATAATGTATTTAAGAAATATTATAAAAGTATGAACCATAGAAATTTTGCAAGTTTTCGTCTATAAATTAAGTTAAATGACATTGACAAATTTCTGTAAATAATTGCACGGAAATTTACTATAAGAACAAATACAACATTCAAGAGTATCATCCATTTCATGTAAATATATTTTTATAAAACAATATGGAAAAAGTAGCATACAGTATTTATTTTTAAAAGTGCTTATTTAAAAAACTTATTTAGAGTTTTTTTTTGCTGTTAGTTTTCTTATTTATTGAGAAAATGAGCGTTTCTTTAAAAAGAATAAAAGTTTAAAAGGCTCCGTAAGGTCTGATATATTTTTGTCGCAAAATACCTATTTTAAGAACTAAGTTGAAAATATGCTTCAGAAACAGAGTTTAATAGAAAAGCAGTAGAATTTCCCTTTGCGGAGGATTTGTGGAACACAACTTTCGATCAGTTGCAGACATCTGCTGGCATCAGTTACAGCTGTCGGTTCTTCTTTCGTGAACTAAAAGCCTCGTCTATGATGTTTTTTTCCGTGTAATGGGAACTTATCATTTCTGTGGATTATCTGATCATGCAACACTGGCCGTCAAAAAATACAATAAATCTTGCACAGATTTAGAGCTGGGCTAATCAAGAGAAATGTTTTAATTTTGTATTCTGCAGCGAAAACCAGACGAAAGTCTTCCTCGCCTGGATGGAATGTTGAAAGGAAATCTTATGAGTAATGTACTGATAAGTTATGGGTCTTGATACAGACGCGAATATCTATAACCACTAGATTGGGAGTGGCGATTTCATTCATGTGAGTTACTTGGCGTTCACATAGTGGGATTGCTTTCATGAAGTAGACACTCCTGTATTAAATGTCTACTCGCCACTCCACAATCCCAATAAAGAGAGCCTCAATGGCTCCCAAACCTTTAGGTACCACGCCCCCACCTCTTGAAATGAAATACTCCCAACCCCCCTGCACCTTACACTATAAATAAATGGTATGGGCAAAGGCCTATGAAAAAGAATCAAATATTATATATATTGAAAACAATTTATTTATTTATTTATACTTTCACAAGAAACATGATATAACATATCAAGTTTTAATTTGCAAGGTTAATTTGAACTGATAAGAGGAAAATCTGTTAGTGAGATGCTTGAGCTTGCATTTGTATACTACCATGCCTATTTGAGTAATTGGATTTTGTATTTTAGTAAGGCCACAGCCCAAGTCATTAGCAACATTACGTTTGTTCCTGTAATATTGAATATTTTTAATTTATCTTCTTATTTTCCGACTGATCTCACGCCCCCTGAGTTGCCTTCACGCCCCCCAAGGTATTGGGAACCCATCTAACATTTAAAGAAATAAATCATTATTTACTATTATTAACTCGAATGTCGTTAATTTAACGTTAATTCTTACTAGTAATATTATACCTGATAACCAAAATCAAAATTGTACATTTTTAAATTGATTTAAAGTTGAGAAAACTGTTTAAAAGACTGACGCTATTTACATGTTATAATGAGTCTTGTAGAAGAGAAACAATTTACCTATAAAACTGGCTGCTGAACAAAAAATGTAAGAAAAGAAACAGAAACCTTTTATAAAGTCAAGGTTTATGTTGAATCATCTTCAAATACTTTAAATATCATCTACAATAACTTGGATAAATTTGATGAGAAATAAAATTTCAAGGATAAATTTTACAATGGCAGCTGATTGTTTTCAACAATAACTTTGCTTCCTATATATTCAGTAGAGTAATGCAATAACGAATTTTATGCGTTTTAATTAATCACTGACTGACGTCCATCTTGAGATCACGAGAAGTAAAGATAAATACTTGTGACAAACATCTCACGAAGCCTCTGTTCAGCAGAAAGGTAAGCTAATGAGTTGCTGAAGAAATACTATGCATTGTCAATTTATCTGCACCTAAACATTAAAACGCCGAGTAATTCTTTCCAATGTAACCAAGCATAAACACTACGCCAACTGATGTGTGAAAGTATTAATTTAAGTCCCAACAGTCTTTGTACGGTCAAATTGAATATGAAGGCACGAAGGGAGATGTAGATAGGTGGCAGTGGAGGGGCGACGAATTGTAGAAGGCCTAGATGCCACAGCCACACAACCCGTCACGGGCTCAACAGCTGCTGCCATTATACGGTAGGATACTTTCTGTTTTCTTTCTCCAGGGGGGGGGGATAACACGTGCATCTAGAAATAACTCTTCTAACTAAAATAGTTTTATGGTTAGGTATTATAGTATGTAAGCAAATTCTAACACTGTTCTTTTGCTAAGGGAGTAGACCTTGTATTACTATCAAAAGTAAAAAAGGATTTATGTTATTAATCCTGTAAAATCTTAGTCACAGAAGATTTTATATTAGTACAAAAATGTTTAAAAAATATATTAAAAAATCTACAAATTTTTAGCTTTCAATATTTATATATAATAAAATTTTACTTAGTGAATGGCTTTCTACACTTCATAAATTATTGTCAATTTAATTCATTCCATTATTTTATACGTTGACATTGGAGCAATCAATTTTATTGTAATAAAATCATCATGAACTTGAAAACCGAAAATATTTATTTTTGAGTGCGTACAACTGTTATAAATTTAAGTAAAAGCAACTTCATTTAATAGTAGAGTTTTAAAAAAACCAGCTTGATGTATTTTCAGCAATCTAAATGGCAAAGTTATGAGATTGTAGAATATATATATACTGTAATACTGATGATGACCTTCAAATTAAAAGTCTTTCGAGTATTTTGAAATTTTTGTTTACTTTCATTCATGGCACAGGGACACAATAGCAAGACTGCAAATAGTCACTTAACCTGCTAAATGATAATCTTTATTTCCTCAAAAATACAGTAATAATAATTAACATGAACATAACCTAATGACTGGGACAATAAAATTTCATTTTCTATAGTCAAGTTAGTTTATAAATTTAGTTTGTAAAGTGACATTTTTTAACGAATTTCACGATATCATGTCCTTGCCCCTAATCCTTGACTTAAACTACTCCATCAACATTGGTATAGCCCTACTCCATGGGTAGGGTAGATACCTCGAAGAGAGTACACTTCAGGAGTAACTCTGCTCGTGCGAGATCAGCCCTGTACAAAAGCACTTCGTGTCCCCACCTATTTTCCAGCTTTTAAATTCATTAGTGATAAAATGTAATAACTTAACCTTTAAGTTTAATGTGTTTTGGAAAATGATTAGGGTTTTGTCGGACTAGCCTTTATGTGCTTTTATCTAAAAAAACGGGTCAGGGTTGTTTTGACTAAAAGCGGTACGCTTCCTTGTAATAGCGATGTCTACCGTTACATTTAACAATGCTCCTTACAATATTCAGCTTTAGGAATCATTTCAGTTTAATCACCAAAATTTATTAAAATAAATAAAATTTCTTAACCACAAATAAACTTTTCATTTAGTTAAAGCCAAATGTACATTTCGATTGCAAAGCAATCATCTTCAGACATTTAATCATCTTAGTGTATATGTATTTATTTAATAAAAAGTCCTTTTAAATAAAAATGTTGCTTTAAGTTGTTAATTCAAGGTTTAGTTTCTTTAAATCAAATAACAACAAGAATTATTGCTTGGATTGTGTAAACCAACATGACCTTTTTGCCTTAGCACGTTCTAAACATTACAACAGGATGGATTTAACAGGATGTCCTTTGTTTGAACATGGAAAAATTAATGTCTAATCTAAAACTAAATAAAAGCAATATAAACTCAAAACATGAACTATATGGGATATTATATCTTTAAAAATATGCATATGTTAGCAGTACTTTCAGTTTTATTATCCACAAAAATTTCTTACAGTAAAGGCTTTTTTTAAAACTAACCGTATTTAATGTAAACATTCTAAAATATAATTAAACTAACTGGCAATATTTTTTAACGTCAAGGCAACCAGAGTTTAAAACTCAACTTTTTACCTCTACAAGAAGGACCTTTGTTTGCCAAGCGACAGACACATGGCACGGCAATAACATGACGTCATTTCCGTTTTATCACTCAGCTGCTGTACAGCTTCCTTAAGCGGTAAAACGCTACAATTTCCTCTTAATTGCTAATGAAGTTTGCATTTTATCCCATTTACGTTAATTTAAAACGAGACTACAGTAATGTTCGCCATTTAATTAATTACGTTTGTCAGAGCTGTAAGTTCCTTTTCAGTTGAAATGTAACGTTTTGCAAATCCGATTGGAATTTCGTTCATAAGACAACACGAGCTCCGTGCTATTTTAACTATCAAGATATATATCCAAACTATACATACTCGTTTTGAAATGCCTTGACTAGAAAAGCACCTTGAGTTAAGAACTTTCTACACCACCAGAGTAAGTTTTAACAGACATTACTATTGTCACAAATAGGGCAATATAGGATAACGTTTATGACTGACTGAAAATTAGCTTTCGTAAATCGTCTCTGCAGAAGCTAATCCGAGACTTTTAAGAGGTTCATAGCTCAAACAAGCGAAATCTCGAACCAGAGAGTTATGGCTTTACCCAAATCGCGTCTATATTCCCCACCCTCTCCATATACTTACTCCGTATAGTCAATTTCTTGTTCGCCGTTAAAGAATGTATTAAACAACAGCTTTAAAAACCCGCTGGGCATCCGACTTGATGTTTAGGGTTCAAAAAATTACATTTTAAAAATTTAAGAAATATTTTTTCCTTTAAAGGTTATAATCACACGTACTGGTGATTCTTTATTGACTTAATAATTTAGTAAAATTAAGGTTATTATAGTAATCACAAATCATACTATAAAAACCCTTTTTAACGGAACGCTTTTTTATTTAATCTACGTTCATGGATAACGTTCCGAGCCACAATTTAAGCTACCGTACCACTTAACTGTTATTTTTTCCATTTATAGTCGATGCTTTTTGTCTGAATTGTATATAAAATCTTTTTAAATTAACACATAAATAACAAAAGGTAAATTTCAAAAACTCCAGTTTTCTATATTCATACACAGACTTTACCTAACCAGGTTATTTGTCATCCAATTCAATAAATTACCGTTTATTTTTGGATGCGCCCACAAATTCACTAATCACGGGTTGGGAAAATCCAAGATGTATAGAAAACCCTTGTAAGGGGGAAGTGCTACAACTTCAGATGTTATATAATTGCTTCCAGACACAACGGTTCCTAGTGATGTATTTGGAAACTATAAGAAGACACCTTAGTATAATGGGGACTGCTTCCACAATAATTCTTACAAAAAAGGTTTCTTTTACTGTAAATTTCTGACAAAATATAAACTAGATTTCCACTCGGTTAGTTGCCAAAGTTTGATAACAAAATATGAAATATAGCTGCTATGTAGTTTATTAATAATAACTTTAATGTTTGAATTGAAATTTAGATTTTTTAGTTTTAAGGCCATGGTCTCTGGATTATCGCAACCAGAAATAACCTTTTGCCTGTTCCTTATGCCCTATGACGTAACATAATGTCCCCCACACGTACAGACATAACTTTTCGAAAACAATGAAGCATTTAAGAATTCTAATAATAGCTTATTTAAAACATCAGCATTTTCTACAATTTATAACCCTAAAATTAATTTTTTGAAGATCGAGCTGAAAATTGTGAAAAACTAAAAATATAAATATATTTCTGTTAGTTATTTAGAGGTAACTCATTTGAATGAATGTCATTATTTAAATTTTGCGAGATAAATAGACAGACTAAAGTAAATTCAAACAGAAACCTAGTTGCGCTCTCTTAAATAATTACAATATAAAGAAGTACGTATAAATAAAATAGGAGGTACAAGGGCAAACTGGTCTGGCTCTCACACCATACAATATGTTGGTCAGTGCTTTTTAAATAGGTACAACTCATACACCTGACAATGGCTCATTATATTTCCATAGCCATTAGTAAACATAGTTATTTAACAAGCGAAATTTGCATACAAACTTATGTTGTCTTCAAATTATCAAACATATTAGTGTAAAATAATATATTCAGTTCAAACAAAAGCTATTATTGATTTTGTGAAAAACCTGAATGTAAACAAGTAACATAAAACAATTTTAAGTAAATTCCTACTGAGGTTAACAAAGACAAATTTTATTATAGTTACTCTAGAGCACTATTTAAGGTATTGTGTGGTAACCATGGCAACAGTCTAAGGTTGTATAATGGACATTTCGACAACAATCAGATGGGGGGGGGGGAATATTCATTCACATCTTTTGAGAAAAATATTTCTAGGTATTGGAAATTTGGCGCATTGCCAAAGCTCGTTAGACTTGGATCATGAGATTCTCAGATCGAATCCGGCCGGAGCCCCACAATTTTATAATTTAATTATTGAATAAATATTTGAAAAAAAAACTGTAGTAACATCAATTGTCATCTACTGCAGGCGAAAAGAAATGTATTTTAATTTGATTGGATGAATAAAAAAAGTATTTTATTAATGATTGAAAATGTGTGCAATATATATTTATATATATATATATATATATATATATATATATATATATATATATATAAGAGGAATCTAAAAAAGCTGGGAAAAGTACCCTGCTGCAATATTTAAAGTGAAACTGTAATAAAATGTAATGAACGGATTGAATTTTCTTGAAAAGTTTTGAAGGATAAATATTATGGAAGTTAACGCTAACAGCTGATTTCTTCTTATAGCTCATTTGAGGTTATGTTGAATATTTTTCCTGTATATTCAGTAAAACCTTATGCTGCATTTGATTTCATACGGCTAATTTTATTGACAGTGGGTTTTGTTACTTTCTAGATTGTAAATTAATGGTAAGTTAAAATATAAAATTTATAAATCTATACTAGTTTTTAAAATAGAGTTATTTTTCTTTGTTTTACAACAACTAATATAAACTTTGATAAAAGTAAAATTTACATAATATGATGAGTTTTTAAATGTAAAGTTATAACAATCGGTTATGTTTTTACTTTTAAACAGTTTTAAATTCAAACGGTTGATGTATAAAATTAACATATTCTGCCCATAGTAAAGCTGTAAATAAAATGTTATTTCGTAACGACTTAATTTGGTATAACTTTTTATTTAATCTTATTTTTATTTTGACTAGTTTACACTTCTATCATGCTGTCTAAATGAAAAAAACCTAGACAATGGAAAGGTTCAAAGAAATATACAAGTTCAATTTTTGTAAAAACAAATGTCTTAAACAATTCTTTAGTGAACAGCTTTCCTTAAAAACTGACATGCGTCCAACTAGTAATATTTCAACGGCCTTGTTTTTGTAAAAGCTAATGGAGAATATGGTATAGTTTAGAAAGCTGATTTGGTAAAACGGCTATTTCCGAAACATTGGTTCCTAAACGTGAACTTGGACGAAAATTTATGGCGTTCCAGTGACTGTACGCAACAGACGCAATAGATGTTTAGACATTGTTTGCATAATGAGATCCAGGACCGC
Organism: Prosapia bicincta; assembly: GCA_036971475.1. Classification (NCBI taxonomy): domain Eukaryota; kingdom Metazoa; phylum Arthropoda; class Insecta; order Hemiptera; family Cercopidae; genus Prosapia; species Prosapia bicincta. The sequence continues at coordinate 314,898,034 of JBAIZL010000002.1, forward strand.
GACATTTTACGCTCTAGCTGTTTTAATGGACAGTTTTACTTCTCATAGTAAAATGATTTCTTGTAAGGATAATTTAAAAATAAATGTGCCATTAAAAATAACGTAAGTTAGTTTTTATAATGTATGTAAAACATTTCATCAGGGTTGAATAAAAGCAAGTTGGCTTCTACTCACTAATATGCTGTGCATGTTTGAGAAGGCATACAAACAAATTCGTAGTTCTAAGATAGCGCAAATAATAGAAAGGCAAACTTTCGGAGCGTGAATGTTTCTTGTGGGTTGCAAATAGGCGAACTGTAAAACGTTGCACTGAGCTGCCCTTGTGCCGCTGTGATATTTTGTATAATTCACGAGATTTAGGAAACTGCTGAGGAGGGGAACTCACTGACTAGTGGAAGGTGGAAAGTCAGGCAGCTGTCTAATACTTTCTGACATTTTTGCAAACTGGTTGTGGCGGACCGATACTGTTACGTATAGCAGCGAGGTTCGACCAGCATTGAGTCAGCGGAACCCCACCACGCCAAATGTCAAGAAGTGGACTGCGACCAAGTCCCCAGTCTAGGGGTCCGGCCCTTGAGTAAGGCCACCCAAAAGTGGATAAAGGTCTGATTGCACTACCTGGACCGAAATAACCAGACAGAGTATAAAGGTAGTACGGAAACCTGGCCGTTCGGAAGGTTCTACTGGTCCCGAATAGTTCTGGAAAAGCGGTCGAACAGCTGTCACTGGAGGAGTTCGTCTCGTCCCAGTAGCGGGACGGTGAGAAGTCTAGGCCTTATAGTAAGGTCGAAAGGCTCTTGCATACTAGTACCACGGGACGTGACACCAAGTGTCCCGTCTTCGTGACTTACACTAGTCACCCGGGAAGGGAGTCACGAGTTTGAGGTTGGATTCGTGGGGGTAGAAGTTTCATGACTGAAAGTGGTTATTCCCGAGAGGGCAGATCTGCTCGTTTTGGCAGGGCTCGAGCCGTAAGGCTGGATCCTTGTCTCTCTTCATTTTCAACACCTTTCATCGTCAATCGTTTCATACGCACAGATACCACTGTCTTATTTGTTATCTGCTTGAAATAAGTCCTTGACTTGATCGACAGAGGTGAGACTACACATCGGGGAAATCCCCTAACAGGCGCGCATAGGCTCGCCAAGTCTCTTGCTACAGCTCGCCACGCGTAACATGTAAACCGACAACATAGGTATACCTAACGTACATTAGAACTTACTAATATTCTGAGTTCAATACTTTTTACAGGTTGTTAGCCTGAGAACAGCATTAGAATTAGTCTCTTGTAAGAAGGGTTATTGAACCCTTGAAATGTTTAAATAAACCTAGTTATTCAAATTGTAGAAATAAAACAGTATAGTACGTAGCAAGAAAGATTGAAGTAATATTGTGGGTGTAATTACTAATCTTGTTTTTGTTTTTGTCCCACTCCAAAACAAGTTTAAGCATTGTTTTAATGTTTGAATCCCCCTCGCAATTACTAACTACGACTCTGGTTGCTCCCCAGAAAGAAATTGCTTCGTTCGTGTCTGACGCAATAGAAATGGTAGAAAGTCTAAGCGGACGCTAATGCTCGGGTTGCACACAGCTGCTTAGGCTTACATATTTGATTCTGTCCGTCCCTTTCACCTATGAATCATTGATTCTTGTGCTGCGCCAGTAAAAGAGAATATAAATCCGCGTGTTTAGCCATTTCTTGCCCAACTGGGCGAACACATTGTAAATAAGCAATATCCAGATAGGTTTTGCCTGCCCGCACCGTGCCATTGCAGTCACAATACTTGTAAGAAAGATCATGTTGGCTTTAGTAATTTTTATATTCATATGATTGGATGTACAGTGATGGGGGTAAACCTTCCCAGAAGGATTATAAAGTTTATCCTAAATCTTTCATCGGCTAAAGAATTACTCTAAATTTGTCAGTTAAAAAAAATTCATATTTTCAAACACTCTTAACGCAATTCAAATATTATAACACAAGGTAGTTTTTAATTAAAACGAGTTGACAGCAACTTAGAGCTTTTTGGTCGTAATAAGCTCGTTAACGTCGTTTAATGAATGTAGCATATTTGGTAAATAAAACTTATGAAGAGAATCTATTGAATAACTATGACTACATCCATGAGAAAAATGTATGAGAGGGTGAAATCTTTAATGAACTTTCAAATATGTAACGTAGAGTCAATGTAGAGTTTTCCTAAATAACCAGCCTATACATGTACTTAAAATATATTTTATAATCTCTTATTACAAGAGGAAGAACCAATGTCATTATCGAGTCCTGATATTTCTAAAACTCGAAATCTTGTTGCTGTTCATGACGAGCTGGTTGTTAATTATTTATTATACTGTTGCTTTACTTGCGACCAGACTTTTTGTTAACTAAAGGTTGATAAATTATTAACTTACTTGAAATCCTTCCATTCATATAGTTGTACCTCGGATTCAATTCAAAATCATTATATAACTTATATTAAACTGCCCGGCTCAGTTCTATCAATGAGTTAGTTAATTACAAAAATTAAAATATTAAAGATCTGAGAGAAACGTAAGTAATGGACTGTAAGGAGTTGCAGAAAAAATAAACTATTTGGCATCTTAATAATTCCAACATTCTAATGTTTGGAACAAGTTTAAAACAATTTTTATAGCTGTTGTGTTAAATCATAGTACTGTATATGATTATATTATTGTCAGTATATATTCAACAGGATTTTTAACGCATGGATTCGGTTTTGGCCTATAGATTTGCGGGGAAATATTTCAAAATCATAAATAAATGAATAATTAATACATTATACAAACTGAATTTAAAACATAATCTGCAGTAAGTTTTATTTTTTTGTCTATATTACTGTGAAATATGATTTAATAATTACTGTTTAGTGTACCTAACTGAAGCTTATATTAATAATTTAAAAGCTCCACTCCATTAATGACAGTTTTCCTTCCGTAAAGGCTTTTTAAATTTTACAAAACTCTTCACTGCTAAATCACTTGTAAATACGTCTTGGGCGACCCTTTCCGGTCACCGATGGCTAAATCCTTAGATTTAATAATCCTTAATATTTCGAGAGCGGAAAAAAATGCAAAGTTTTTTCTCTCAATACTTCCAATTCCTTCATATTCCCTTAACGTAATTTTAAAGTAGGCCTAAGGAGCAGTTTTTGGCACTCACCAAAAATTATCAACTTATTTGCGATTCTTGGTGTTTAAAGAATACAAAAATATAATGAAACAATTCATTCCTGTTCTTCCATATTTCCGAATGTTATTAATTCTTGAAAATTGTTTTTTATTTCAACAGGTTTTATTGGATAAATATGGTTTACATTCATGTGAAGGTTTACTGTACTGTATTTTGAATTAGTGTTTCTTGAGAAAATGTATTTATCTGTCGTTATTCAAAGTCGATAACTATATGTATAGGCCGTCGAAAGGGTTTTTAATTCGTTTGAGAACTAGAATTTGTAAAATACTATATTTTATTATTTAATTATTATTGAGGTAGAAACGCCACCTTAAGCAAGGCGACCTTGTCCACATGGGCAATGATTCTCTCCTCTTATAAAACAAGGTGGAGATCGCCAACCTGTCACATGGTATAGACGTTTTATGACCCCGCTATTCTAGGGGAGTGAACTTTATAATACTGTACCAGCCATAAGGGAGATAAATGGCTCCCTCTTTTTCCACACCAGGAAAGTTTAATATCTCTCTTCTCGCACACTAGGAGAGATAAATACATCCCATATCGACTACACTAGAATATATTAATACCTCCCATCATCCTAACCAAAAAAGATTAATTTCTTTTCTTGTCATACACCAAGACAGATTATTTAATTTCTAACTCTTTTTCCACAACTTGAGAGATTATGCCTTCCATTTCTCCTCCCCGTAAGAGATAAATGCTTTCTTTATATACCAGAACGATGTAATCTTAACATCTCCCCCATGTCCTTGATCAGGAGAATTTACTGTCTTCCTCTTCTTCTACACGAGGAGGGATTAATGATTTCCTCTGTGGCGATCATTTCTAGATCAGAAAGCGTAACAATATAAATGTGTAGTATGAGATGTTTCTGCAAGGTGACTTAAAAAAAGGGTTAGACAAAAGATGGAGACAAAAGATGTCAGGTAGCACTCAGTCCTCTGGGTAGGAGTAATCCTCTGTTGCTTTTGTAAACCAAAAATATCATCAGTAAAGGTTTGAACTGTTTCTAGGTATAGTTGTAAGTGTCCATGCCTAGAACTAACTAATTTAACAATAAGTATAAAAAGTTAGTCCCCCAACTCCATAAACTAAACCATGAAAGTTTGATATCTCTCCCATTTCCCAGACCAGGAGAACTTAATGCCTTGCTCTTCTTTCACATAAGGGGAGATTAATGCTTTCCCATCAGGATAGATTCATTCCTCCTACGACAGGACAGATTAATGCTGCCCTTTTTATCTCCCAGACTATAAAAGCTTGATGTCTCTCTAATCTCCCATAGCCTCATTCTTCCACGTCAAGAGAGACTAGTGCATTTCTCCTCTTCTACTTCATGCGTGATTAATGCTTTCCCAACTATCACATCAGGATAGATTCATTCCTCCTACGACAGGACAGATTAATGCTGCCCTTTTTATCTCCCAGACTATAAAAGCTTGATGTCTCTCTAATCTCCCATAGCCTCATTCTTCCACGTCAAGAGAGACTAGTGCATTTCTCCTCTTCTACTTCATGCGTGATTAATGCTTTCCCAACTATCACATCAGCATAGATTCATTCCTCCTACGACAGGACAGATTAATGCTGCCCTTTTTATCTCCCAGACTATAAAAGCTTGACGTCTCTCTAATCTCCCATAGCCTCATTCTTCCACATCAAGAGAGACTAGTGCATTTCTCTTCTTCTACTTCATGCGTGATTAATGATTTCATTCTATGCAAGAACAGGCGAGTTTAATATTTTCTCAATCTCCCAAACCACATGAATAGCTATACACAGCCCATCCCATCCTAGGGACACAACGATAGCCTATACATAGGTGTGATAGTTGTCTTAAACAAAGACTAAAGCTTTAATTTTCCGTGAAAAATGAGAAAACAATCCTGAATAAGATGTTTTTACAAATATTTTTATAAGTGTATGTAAAAATATTATAACAAAATCAGCTGAAAGGCGTAATTTCATTTATTTTCCTCCATTCTACTGTAAGATTAAAAAAAAAAATTGTAAGGGAATTTGGTGATGGACTGCAGTCGATGATGACAAAGAATGAAGAATAGGAAGGCTATCGAGTGCTTAAAGTGTCGACTAGGCGACTCTGCACTCAACAGACTGATGACTCATTCCAATTACTGACGCATAAACATTCAACAAACTCATTGATCACAGAGTCGCCTTGTGAAACTGCCTATCACACAGATACTTAAGAGGGAATGCGATTAGTGTCAGCCTGAAGCACATTTTAAGCATGTAAAATATTGTTCAATATTAAACTGATTAAAATTTTCTGCTTTCGCTTCCATACATAGAATATCACGTTTTATAAAACTATAAATGTGTTTGGCTTTATTTAAATATACTGCAAAAGTAACAAAGTGTTTAGCCTAAGTATGCCTCTAACTTTCTTAATCATAGTACGATAACTATACTCAACGTTAACATATAAGGAAATAATATAATTTAATTTACTCGTATTACCAATGTATAATACTGAAAGTTACGTAACCTAAGAGTAACTAAAACAGCTTTTGTATAAAATCTGTTATTAAATAATTTAATCCAACATACCAATGTTTTTGAATAAACCTACTGTATATAGATGGTTTGAAAATTATTTAATCATAACCTCTAAGTAAGCTCTGAGTGAAGACTAAAACAGTTGATAGCGTTAATTTACTACTATGTTTGGCTTTCGTGAATCTTCGGAACAACCAAACGAGAGAAGAAGAGGCACTTGTATTGAGGTTATAGGGTTTGGGATAGAGGAGTTGCGGATTATTGTTAAAATAGCTGCGATTTTCTACCTACATCGAGATATTATGCAAGAAATACGAAAATTATTAACAGAATATGTCTACGAAGAGGCTGAGTTTAAGAGTGCAAGAGGGACAGCTGCCCCACCTATAACACTGATTACAAATAAAAAGTTTTATTTTACTCAAAGGCTCACAGTGGGATATTTTTAAGCACAAAATTTCTTTTGCTTATCCAAAATATCTATTGAACCTGTTTCGCCTACTATCGGGTCAAAAAGTGTTGATACTCGAGTTTAAGCTTTTACTACAAGGCAACCGATATACTTATAACAAAACAAGATGCACCAACATTTCATACATTTAATTTTGCGTCTATTAATGTACACGTAATTTTTTTTTGCGGTTTTAACTTTGTCTTTCAGCGGGTTGAATGAAAAAAGTACCAGTTTTTTGGCGTTTTTCAGACAATGCCAGACTTTGAAAATGTATAATATAAAAACTATTAAACCAATCGTGTTAAAAGTTAATTAGGTTGTAGCACATATATTTGTATACCATATTTATGAATTTCAGAATTTTTACTTAATTACAAAAAAAGTTGTTTTGATTTTTGTCAAAGTGTTTTATTTTGGGATCGGATTAAGATACAAATACCAATGAAAGCTTGAATTGTATCTCCTAAGCTATGAATTGACAATTTAAAGCAATAAATTTGTTACATAGTCTTTAAAAAATTATATTGATGTCTGATGGAATCGGTACCGGGATGCATTAGCGCGTGAAATTGCTATCGCTCGGTTGTCTTGTGCAGGGAAATTTCCCTCAACAAAACTGGATTTCGATGGGCCGGCACGGCGAGGCGAACGTGCTACGAGGGTGCGGTAGTGGTACGGCATATCTACCGGTTACTCCAGATCTATGGAAGAAGTGCACCAGTCATGCAAAGACAATAGAAGATAATTGGGCCGGCACGGCGAGGCGAACGTGCTACGAGGGTGCGGTAGTGGTACGGCATATCTACCGGTTACTCCAGATCTATGGAAGAAGTGCACCAGTCATGCAAAGACAATAGAAGATAATTGGGCCGGCACGGTGAGGCGAACGTGCTACGAGGGTGCGGTAGTGGTACGGCATATCTACCGGTTACTCCAGATCTATGGAAGAAGTGCACCAGTCATGCAAAGACAATAGAAGATAATTGGGCCGGCACGGCGAGGCGAACGTGCTACGAGGGTGCGGTAGTGGTACGGCATATCTACCGGTTACTCCAGATCTATGGAAGAAGTGCACCAGTCATGCAAAGACAATAGAAGATAATATTGGGAAAAGGACAACCTGATAGATTTACCTCCGGTTGAACCGCTGACAATAAACATAAATGACAGAGTGTTCAGAGAGTGACTACTCTGACTGATGATCTGTTACAAATACAGATCACGTGTAAATATTGTAGATAATTTTGTAAATATTTGACAATGGCTTCAAAGCCAGCAATCCATTTTTAAACCTGCCATTGGATGTCCAAAGCCCTCATGAAAAAAGGTGATGGGAAATGGTTTAATTATAACAATAAAATTCCTAAATATGCCTCACGGCCATATTGATATAATATTGTAAATATGCCGTACCGCTACCACACCTCGTAGCGCGTCTCTTCAGAGTTTGACAGTATTGTGTCACTGACGTAAGAATGAACAATTATAACCACAACAGTATATTCGTAACTGATGCGGATTCAAGGTGTTGCAATAAACTGAAATAACCTAACCGGCAAACTATAACATAACTGTCGACACGATACCATTAGTACCTGGTTGGTGTATTAGTCATAGCTGCATTAAATTCCTTAAATTTTAAACGCATAATAATAAGTAATAATGGGTTTAAAAAAAAAAAAATCATCTTTAGTTTTTTTTACTTATTTTAAAATGAAAATTTAATTCATTGTCTTTCAAAATTAATACATACAGTAGCTAAATACGATTACACACATAGAAATACTGCCTGCAGTTCTGTATTTATTGATATTGCGAGTTTCAATCTTGTATTTGAGCTAATAATAGACAACAATTTATAAAAAGTTCACTTACTCTAATTACTCGTCATAACATCCAAATTAATGGCTGATATAAACAGGTTTATATTAGTTTATCGTGTATTTACTTCACTGAATGCAACGTTTATTAATTTTACAGATTCAAAAAGGTTTAATTAAACCATAACTTTGATAAAAAAAAGCTGGACCAACAATTAGGAAACGTTAATAAGGTTTAATTGCAGTTTACTGCTTGAAACGAATGGATCTAAACTGATGCACATTGCACAGTGTCAACTGATGCGAATTCAACCTAATTCAAAGAAACAACTTTGGCCACGCCTACTTTGCTGAGATTTATACCCTTGTAAAACCTTCCTCCCCTAACCCAACCCTTTAGGCACTTGTGGCTCTGTAAATCCTAACAATAGTGTTAGTACTGAAATACAATTTATAGATACAACAGTAAACCAGAATAAAAGTGTATATTTATTTGCAATTGAAATACATTTACTTAGGTAAGTGTAACTACTGTCTTAGGCCTACATTTAATCGTTGTGTATACATCATATTAAAAAATAATATTTCTGTTCAGAGGTGTATCAGAATGTAATCCTGGAGACATAACATTGTTTAACAAAGTTATCATGGAGTAAGGAGTTTGTGGATTCCATATCTGAAAAGGTATTTTAAATTGAATTAAATCTCATTTCCTTTTTTATAGCAATATAACTAACAATATAGGTTTTCTTAATTTTCGAGTATTTGGTTACTTAGAAGTAGCGATGAATAAAAAAAAATTATTGAATGGACATGTCAAATTAAAAATATTGCTCAGTATGTTAAATAAAATAGATGTCTTTAAATTATCCCATAATTTTAGGGATAAACAAGTAAAACTAATGTTTAATGTTTATCCTGTAACAATTTAATATTAAGTTTTCATAGTCTGAATAATCAGAACGACAATAAAAAACGCAATTTTCCAATTTTAAACTCAAAGCTCAATGATTTATGTATTGTTGAATTAATTATTAGTTTAAGAAATAATTGCTAATATTGGTAGTATAAGTGGAAGTAGCGAGATGCCGACAAAAAATAACTTTTATTGAATAGATCCCAAGTAAATTAAGCTAATTTATTAATTCAAGTTAATGGCTTTACTAATTAACAAACCTGTGAGTTAAATAACTTATTTAACGTTAACGTTTTACAAAATAATATGTTTTAACTTACTCTTATTGCGAATGTCAATACAAAAGTAACAAAGTAATAACAAAATGTGTTATTTGAAATCTTATTTAAACAAATAATGTAATCCAACATGCATTTTTTGAATACTGTATATGTAAAAAGTTTGATTTGAAAATTATTTACACATAACTTCAAAATAAGCTGTAAGTGAGACGAAACGAAATTTCTTACACGAAAAGTGGTAAGTAACGTTGGTGTTATTTTACCACCATGTTTGGCTCTGGGTAATCTCCGAGAGCATTGTATTGGTGTTATATAGATAGGGAAGGAGAAGTTGTTATGGATTATCGTTAATGAACTTACATGATAAGATCACATACATAATCATTCCCATGTAAAATGTTTTCTTTTCAGCCCATAAGAGTTTACGCTATAGATTAATATAGTTCATAAATATATGATTCTAACTTATACTTAAGAATAAATGATTTTAAAAAACTACGATTTTCTGTGAAATTAGATTTGAAAACAATTTAATCATTTCTTTTTAATCTCAAAATGAAGAGAAGAGAGCCTATTTAGGAAATAATAGTTGTGTGTGCTTGTTCGCTATAACCTAATTTGTCTTCGGTTTGCTCTTTCGTATTTCAACAACTATTAATACTAATAATAGTATTATGTTTGGTTCAACGAATGCTATATGTAAGTAGTTCCGGGCATAGGCGAGTACCGTTTCCTTGTGTGACTGGTAGCAGCCCAAACTTAGGTGGATCGTAGATCGACAATAAGGCTTGGAGACAATGAGTGAGGATCCAACATTGTTTAGAGCCGCTCGTTCGGAACTCGAACGTAACGCCCTTCTTTCATCGAAATACCTTCTTTTTAATTGGTTTCATATGGCACGGATTAAAGTACTGCAACTTGTAAGTTCAGTCGGTCATTATTTTAGTTTTTCCATACTAGGCAAAGTTTTGTTATCTAATTTGTTATAATCAGATTCGTCCCAATGAAAATTACATAGAAAACAAATTATCGAGGACGGTATAGACACGCGCGCACGCTCTGACGCACATGCAAGCTTTGCGTGCAGAGAACGAGAAAATCATCTAGGGTAAAAAAGTGAAAAATTTTCCTTTGAACAAACTTTAAACATTTTTGCGTTTTAATTTTCCATTTTCTTTCTACTAAGCTCTTTAAACTTTTGTAAATAATATTTTAATTTTAAATTATTTAATTACTGTTCTTAATAAAAAAAAGGTATAAGGACCGGAGTTTATCTAGTTTGTGTGCTCTTTGTGCAACAATAAAAATGATGCGAGCCATTTTATGAATTTTTATTAAATTATAAATTTATGTAAAAATGCAATAATAGGCCTAGTTTACATTTTAACTACGAAAAACTATATATACGTTGGAAATGAATAGAAACGATAAAAGTTAAGTTAAATTAGAAGACAGAAGATTAATAGTTGTAACGACTTAATTTCTGAATTGACAATAAAAGTACTTACGTCCTGTTCATCTAAATTGAAGTATTTCTTTAAGTTTTTGAGATTATTTCTTATACTAAGAAATGAACTTTGCTTAGAGCGTAACTTTGACAGGAAGTTCGATGGCTGTTTGAGGATCAGCCGGAGAGACATTAATGTGTGTCGAATAAATGGGCCTTTAACCGTACTTTTCCTAGTTCCTCTTCTATGGGAGTGCACTCCGTTAACTTAGACTATAAAACATGTATTTTTCCAGATATAGCAGATCACTCAAGTCATCTAAATTATAAGTTTTCATGTATAGTGCAGACCACGTAACCGTGTACTTGAAATTGAGAGATCACAGTAGGTTAGACGGGAGGTAGAGGGTTTCACTATAAATACTTTCCTACAAAAAATAATAAGGACTGTAGAAACACGAGACGGTTAGATAAATTCGATGATGAATTAGCTTCGGTATGAAATAACAAACAATCTTGAAATATGTGTATACATATCGGATGCAGAAGCTGTTGATTTGTAGAACATTCTGAATATAACATGTTTCGAGAAGTACACGAGAAATCTTTTGGGATCTCTCAAAGCCAAGTGCAAAGATCCGCACTATACAGTGAAGTGATCTTCACAGACACGGTTCACCATCGGTGAAGCGTTGATCTCAGAGTTTTTCTTGACCTCATCTTTATCATCATGCCATAACTTCCACGGACTTCTCTCCGATATCCCCTCGGACTCATCGCTCTTGAAAAACACACGTACACGCTGGTCTTTAAAGATTTAACTACCATTTTTGAAAGTACTTAATATCAGAAACAGCATTTGCATTTCTATCATTTCCACTGATGGCTGTGATGAATACAGTCTGTCTAAGTTCTTATTAATTATTGTAATCGCGCGCCAAGTCTCTGTCACACAAAAAAGAGTGGTTTCTACAATGCGTTGAATGATCTTGTCAAATCGTAAAGTTTGAATGAGAGCCAACCACGCCGCATAAGTTAATTGTTTCTGCTTTACGCCGGAGACCCGTCAATACGTAAGTGAGTATAGCTCTTAACGCTGACAGGATGGTATCATTAATATAATATTTGATAAATGTACGCACTTCATCAACCCACTTGTTTGAGCACCGCGTGGTATGTATAAATATCGGAACAGTGATTTTGCGATTGTGAAAGCAAAATCTATTAATAGACAGATGACATATTCAAGAAAGCTTTTTGCATTAGGAGAAAAGGCAAACATATGTTGAACATATTTAGTTCGGTACTGAAGTAGCAAAATGATCTGAAGTCGCAGTGATGATAATAATAATGGTACTATAAAGAATAGTTTATTATCACGGATGGAAGAAACTACAAACCAAATGACATCACCTACGATAGTATACTGCATACAGCAGAATTAATGGATTTGCATGGTTTGGATACCTAATGATAATCCGAAGGCGATCCCGGTACGAAGATATGAACTTTTGGTAGATAGTTGAAACCTTAACTAAGAGATGGCGGAGGACCAAGACGCAAGGAGAAGGCAACATGTGGCTGTTTTTGAGATACAATGCCTATAGTATCCAATCATTACTAAACTATCTAGTTTTGTTCACTTTTGCTTATCTTCAGTCTACTCTTACCTGCTAATATATTTTCAGATAATTGGGAAAATATTTTGTTCCAGCTCATTCTTTACCCTTGCAAAATACATCAACTCGAAACAGTTCAAGGCAACATCTACAATTCTCTTTAATGTATTTAAATTTTAAAAAAAAAATTGTTTTGGGCTTTTTACTTAAGACTGTAATCATGCATATATTTTAATAATCAAATCAGGACAGGAGGGAAGCGAGGAGGATTTATTTGTTAAACCGTCCAGAATGGTTATAAAGTTATATTTAAACTCTCATTAGCTGAAAAAATTATTTTAAATTGGGCTATTTTGTAACGAATGTGTTATAAAATATAGGCTAAGTATTAAGATTTCAAGAGTTACTTATCTATAAAGCGAGTTGATGGTAAACTAGTTGAGAACATTAAATAAATAAGCATGTGTATATAATGTGTGGACATCTATACATTATGTATATGTATAACCAAGTAAAACTTAAATGTAAAAGTATGAAAAATTTAAAACTTAGTAACTTCGTTTGTCGATGAGGATTGTTCGTAGTATTTGAGAAGTAAAACGTCTAAAGAGCGTCTAAATGTGCTAGCTAGAGCTACGGCTCACATCCACGAAAACTCGCCGTAATAGAGGTTGTCTCAAAGCAACTTTCAGAGCAGTTTCGTATTGCACATCTTTAATCTAATTCCCTAAGTAAATGCAACCTTTAACATGTACTTTAGTAAGTTTTCCTCCATAATGAGTTAGCCTTACTGAAAAAGGTATTATTCTCGCGTACAAAGCTGAATATACCTTTTAATAATCGGAAATACCTTTGTTAAATACACATACAAACAGTGGCCAACTATTATTATTATTGCTATTAATAGTCTCCTAAACAAAAAAATTAAAGGTTATTAGAGATTAAGTTCAGTTATTTCTTAATGTATGAATTTAGATTGAATACTTTCACTAGAATCGAATCATTTGATCAGTTTCTGGATGAATGAAACGATCGTGTAGAACGGTAAGATCAGAAGGCGCAGTCAGGCCCCATGTAGGGCGATATGCGCGCGTGCATAGGTCGCTTTAAAAATAAGCATCTCCGATGAATAGCAGTGGAGGGGCAGTCTAAAACAAAAGTAACATTGTCCCTCTTTACTAACTTCGTCGGGTGGCCATTTTGTTTCAACCCGTTCATCATTCAATCAATTCACAATACGAACTGTGTCTAGGTTAAGCCCATGAAAACAAAATCAAGGTTACCCTACAGCATACGATGTAACACAATTAGAGTTTACATTAATTTAAAACCTATGTTTGTGTCTGTCTATCTTTGGAGATGTAAACTCGTACCTTAAACTTGTACATCATTGTTGGATTGTACACACTCAGTCATACCAATAGGAAAATCTAATTTACTCCAAATAATCTGCATGCATTGTTTTAAGGCAATGTTGTAAGTACTACAACGTTCTGGTTACAAATAATGAGTGGTGCTAAGAAAATGTAAAAATCGACAATTGTTAAAATATCGATCAATTGTTATATTTCGGTATAATAGGCTAGTCTTGACGGAAGGTGTTTTGATACGGAAAATATATATTTCGTAGTGAAAAAACAAAAAAACCAATGAGAAAAGAAGAAATGTAACCTAAATGCGGGTTTAGAAAAAATCATTCTTGAAAATATTTTAAAGTCTTTTTACTCCTTCCTAACAAAGTCATATGAAACGAGTAATACAAAAAAAAAAATTAAGTCGATTCCTACTGAGGCGGACAATAAAAAATTTATTTTAGTTACTTTTTATTTTATAATTACAATTACTATAAATATGTTTATACTTATGAAGAATTATAATATTAAGTGAAAAAATAGAAAGTGAATTTATGTGTAATTTTCCATTTCCCTCTCTATATAGTAAATAGTGATGGACAATTATAATTAATTGTTTATTACTAGTTATTCTTTTTTTTCTTTTCTAATTTATGAAGCTGATTGTGATCTATAATTTCTCATTCAATCCACCTCTTATACTACTTCATTATTGTAAGGAGCCTTTAGCTTATAATAATTTCATATAGATCTTTAAGTAATAGATTTTTAGCAATGTTAAGGTTAGCTCAGTGCCAAAATGCTGGATTTCAAGCATGTAATCATTCAGTTTGAATCTAACAGCGACATCAGCTTTTTTAAATTTTTATTAAGGAATAAATATTTTTTAAAAACTGTATTAACATCAATTGTCATCCACATCAGAATAAAAAAATGTATTTGAACTTTATTGGGTGAATAAAGACATATTTTATTGACGATTGAAAATTTTTACAAGATATATATATATATATATATATATATATATATATATATATATATATATATTCTTCAAAGTTATGCAATAAATTTAATTGAATGTTTAACAATGTAATGTACTTTAATATGTAAGTGTGCGTGTGTGTGTGAGAGAGTACTTTTCCAGTATATTTATAAATTAATTCATTGAAATAATAGTCAAGATAAATGTGCAGCCATACTCGTACTTCAAAATATTGAAGTAATAGATTGAAAAGATCTTTTTTAGCATAATGCAATTGTATACAACAAACTATGAATGAGCAGCAGGAATGTCTAATAAGTTAAATAAACGACAGTTGCATGCACGCATAGATATCAGTAGCAGTAACAATGGAGTGGGAAAATATGACGACACTTAAAGATAGGCGAGAAATTTATTTAATACATAGTACTTTCAAGAATTAGTGTTTGGCTAATTTTATGAACATCATCTGAAGAGAGGGGGCTTTGGCTGAAGGAAGCTTATACGGGATATAATGCTGTAAACAGTTTACATCAGAAGATATGTAAACTTACAACAAACCGTACTTTTTGCACTGTTCTTATTCAGCAACAGTTTCACTATAAATATTCGGCAGTGGAAAGATAAAGGGACAAGTCGCAGGTGAAGCGAGTGCTTTCGTTCTAAACATTACAACATATCTGAGCTCTCAGCATATTCGAAACTATTTCTAAACTCCTTTGGTAGAATATAAATTGAAACAAACACCACATGGGAAATTAGTTCCATTTCTGTTTCTCCAATAACATTGAACCTGCTTTTAAAGATTCAGCAAATGGCCAAATGAGTCTAGTTTGTTAATTTTATTTTTGTATTCTAGATTGTACTTTTGTAATAGGAACCTCTGAAGATGATGGCTTTGTCATCGAAATGTGCTTAAGGATTTAATCTTAGGTAACTTATTTTAGTTATTTTTTGATTAATTTTTGTGGTTTTGGGATTTTTTCACCTATATTTTTGTAATATATTGTACCAATGTGCTCTTGATATTGTATATTGAAAAACATGCACAGAAATATGTACTAACATTGCACATTACATATATTTTCACGTAATTAATGTTACCTAATGGATTCTTAAAATTTACCAATAGGAAAAAGTAAATTTGATGCTATTATTAGGCAGATGTATTATTTTATCATCGTGAAATGTACACTACTTTCCTGAAAGAAATTGCTACAATCATGTTGGGGGAACCTGACGGCGGAATTGTCAGTCGAATGTAACAGGAACTGATAAAACTAACAGTTATTTGAGAGCAATACGAACAAAGATCCTTGATATATTTTGATACTAGTATGTATGACTATTTTAATGCAAGTGAATTCAAATAATTTTCATGGACGTGTTTTAAAGAAAAAATTCATTTTATAAAATACTTTAAATTCATCAAAAATTAAGTGAAGGTAATAGGTATGGAAATCTGGCAAACGAAGCAGAATGTATAATTGTTATATTAATATAACACCCCAAATAAAATGTTTATGTGGTAAAAATTGACTTACTATATTTTCTGATGGCAGAAAAGAAATGAATTAAATGCAGAAAATCATATTGCGATTTAAGGTAAATTTTAAAACTGTTGTTAATAATACATATACAAAATTAGAACATTTTAGATCTTTCTGAAAAAATATCAATTTTGTTGCCGCTTAACAACGCAGATAATTTAGACATCAGTTGGCACACATGTACAAGAGTAAATGCCTAGGAGGGAGCAATGACCCTTATTTGAGGCGCAGACTGATATAGCCATAAAACTTGACTATTTCTAGATGAGACATAAAGCGGGTAGGCTCAGCCTTGCCAAATTGCCACAGCCTAATGCACAGCATCGCTAATAATGCACAGTATTACACGCGCAATGTACTACTGTATCCACTGCATCTCCATTGTCTATTTATTGTTAATGGATACTTGTTTCTTTCAATGAAAAAACATATAGCCTACTAAGCAAGTTTCTATTTACGCGTCCCATAAAATTATTCAGTTTAAGTAGGTGAATAGCAAAGGTAATCTCATATAATAAATTTATGAGCATCTATTTCTTAAAAAAGAAAAAAATGCTTACTTTTTCCTTTAAATTTGAAAAATAAATAGTTCAGGGCACTAATGCGGTAGGGTTATAGGCCTAATAAAAATGTTTAATTTTTTTGTCGCTCGCTCTACTTTGAAAACTGATTTAAAAAACGTTTTATTAGTATAATTAACGACTTACCGAACCTACAAATTATGTACATCTAGAAAAAATCATACTGAGATAAGATCAAACTGCGAGATCTTTGTCAGTGTGTGATGATTACATAATCAATTGATTTAGTTACAAAATCAGTAATAATTCAGAATATACAAGATGCTAATGGATTACCAAAATTGCGCTACAACGCATGAGAAGATAGGTGAGAGGAGAATATAGGCGAATCTATTACCAGATACTGAGGTATATAGGTTGTTGCAATCGAAAAACTTTAATCTCAATAAGTTTTCATTAATTTCTTTAAGTTATATTAAGCTTTAACAAATCGTAAATAAAGTTTAATAAAACCTCAAAGACAGTCATGGATAATAAAATCCACGCATTTGAAGATAGGCGGCAGAAGTTTAATGCTTAGGTCCTTTTAGAATAAGTTACAGTATTAGTTTAATCCTCAGATAGTTTTAGAATAATTTTCAGAAACAGTTTATTGCTCAGGTTTTAATAAGTTGCTGTAGTAGTTTAATATTTAGATCTTTTTAGAATAATTTGGAGTAACAGTTTATTGCTCAGGGTTTTTAACAATAAGTTGCTGTAGTAGTTTAATGCTTACGTCATTTTAGAAGAATTTACAGTAGTAGTTTAATGCTCAGGTCATTTTAGAAGAATTTACAGTAGTAGTTCAATGCTCAGGTCATTTTACAATAGGTTGCGGTAGTAGTTTAATGCTCAGGTCATTTTACAATAGGTTGCGGTAGTAGTTTAATGCTCAGGTCATTTTACAATAGATTGCGGTAGTAGTTTACTGCTCAGGTCATTTTAGAATAGGTTGCGATAGTAGTTTAATGCTCAGATCTTTTTAGAATAATTTGCAGTAACAGTTTATTGCTCAGGTCATTTTAGAATACGTTGCATTAGTAGTTTAATGTTCAGGTCCTTTTAGAACAAATTGCAGTTGTAGTTTAATGCCCATACCATTTTAGAATAAGTTGCAGTAGTATTTTGATGCTCAGGGTCTTTTACAATAGGTTGCAGTAGTAGTTAGTGTTCAGGTCATTTTAGAATAAGTTGCAGTAGTAGTTTGATGCTCGGGTCATTTTAGAATAAGTTGCAGTTGTATTTAGATGCTCAGGTCATTTTAGAATAGGTTGCAGTAGTATTTTAATGCTCAGGTCATTTAAGAATAAGCTGGAATAATAGTTTAATGCTCAGGGCCTTTTAGAATACTTTTCAGACGAATTTTCAGATCTTTTGGTCAACTCCGTTCATCTTTGTGCCTCCTAGTACAGTTGCCCCATCATTAGGCGGCCAAGAAATCAACTTCTGGTTGATCGATTCTTCCTAATAACTAACATATTCCCACAAATAAGAAATTACATTACTTACTAACTTAGATCGAAATCGGCCGTTTCATTCCAAAGTTACTATGATTTAGACACCAAAATTATCGTTATATTAGTATATATTTGTGTGTATAAATTTGAACAAATATTTTTTTTTTAATTCCAGAGATCTTAAAACAAAACATTCAATATAGTCTCCGACTCACGTTTACTGCAATGGGTTATTTTCCAATGGAAATTCACTTTAAAAACCAAAGTAAAAGTAAATGTTTTAGGAAAATAATTTTTTACTGAGTAGGTATTATAGTTAACCAATATTTTAAGAACTATTATTGAAGTCCATATTTTCGTGAATTTTGGAAATATAGTTTTGGTTTATCTTTTATGGTTTAAAAGATACAAAGGTCCTAGTCAGCGTGTTCCTCGCCATGTTCCCCCTCTCACCCCGTTTGTCGACCACGTGAGGAGGCGATGACTAACGTTTTAATCACCCAAGTGCCCATAACAATAATCTGAAACAGAATTGCATTAGGCTTTCAGTGCATGCTCAACCCCCTTTAGATCCTGGACTAGTAGGTTTAATCTTAACGTTTTTACAAGGTCATCATTCACAACAGAGCCAGGTTTCATGGATAATGTGCAAATCTCAGATGGTCCAAGGTGTAGTTCATACAGAAATACACCAAGACAGTTATGACCTTTAACCATTCGAAGTAACGTTTAGAATAACAGAGCAAGCACATGCACATCAAATACAGTAGCTACATATACCAAACGAGGGTCATCCATTAAGAGCTTGTAATTCAACAATACTTGAATATTAATTGTCTTTATCCATAACTGCAGATCATGGGTGGCACGGGACGGTAATTGCGACCCCAACATTATAAAATTATTTGTCTCCTCAAAATCTTCTGCGAATCGATAAACTGGAATAGTTTGCCACTTATTAGACTGATGAAGATCGACACATAGCAATCGAAAACGTTCTGTCTCAGTAAGTTTTAACACATTTACAAAATTTAAAGTTCGGATAGTCATAAACAATTGTTTAAGTGATTAATAAGATTCACCGAACGTAATGGACTACAAAATTCAAGACTTATTAGTAGTATATACGAAAAATTTTTCAGAGGTGCGCGTCTCGTTCAGGATTGCAAAATATCATGTGTGCTAATTTGGCCGGGATTGCACACACATATTGGTTTAAAAAACTAAATTAATTCGTCGTACTGTGTAGAAGTTTACTATGCAAAAACCATTTGTGGAATATATTTGCACTCTAAACACATCAGAAAATCCTAAAGTGATGTTTTAATTTTATCACAGCCGCTTACCAATATGTGGTCAACTTTGGCAACCCACGCATGCAGAATTATGTATCTAGCTGTAAATATTTCAACCTTACTAGCACCGCTAATAGTCTCAACAGTAGCACTCATCTATCAGATGGAATGTTGATATGTGACTTCCTGGGCTATTTAGAGATTTATGTCTTAATTATAACGCCTATTACGTAGTGCATTAATTAATAAGACCAAAGTCCTCGTAAAAGTTTTAGAAGCGTTTTTCCTATTAATTGTTAACAAGAACAAAACGTCAAAATGTTAGCAGAAATACATTACAAGGTCCTGTCGATACAAGGTCCTGTATGTAGGAGCAGAGTGGTTAAGGAGCAAGTTGTATGCCGCCAGGTAATGACGTCAAGCAACCCACACTCACGTGCGGTCCTTCATAAAGGAAAGGAAAAGAAATAGAATTGCATGATGGTATTGAAAAAGTGCGCACATATGGATTTGCTGGCGTGAATAATTTCTATTTTCCAACAGTAGTTTTTCCGAACAAATCTACACTTTTTTTAAAAATCTAGGATTAGGTTCTTCAATAAATTATGCAGGTTTAATAATTACTAGCTTTTTAAATTGCAATCTAAGAAAAAACAAACATTAATACAGAACAAAATTCCTGTATATGACAAATACAATTTCATAGATTCGTTAAATGGAGAGTACGTGTTTATAGTTTTGAATAAACCTTCGTCCCGATTTTTTTCAGACGCTGTGATACCAAAACTAATTGTTTAAATAAATGCGGTTGATTTGCGAGTCAGATACAACTATTTATCTAAACAGGCAACGTTACAATAAAGGCTACGTTATCATCAGGCCTACAATACATAAGTACACAATTAAAATTTCCAACAATAATAGCAATAAACATAAGTTTATAACCTTCACTCACAAGCCAGCTCGAATATTTTTTATAATAACAATAATTCACAAATAAACGTAGCTACAATGCAATTTCTAATAATTATAAGACATTACAAAAACCACTAGAATGGGTAATGTCAAATTTTTTTAAAATATAATTAACCTAAACAATTACAACCTATTACGTATTTAATTGTAGCAAACAACGCAGCCGTTATTGAAACGTTGCGTTGGCTGTTTAAATAAATAATCAGCCAAATTGACCTGACGCGCAAATCAACCACATTTATTTAAACAAAAATCTCTGTGAATGTAAACATTAACTTATTAATATTACTAAAAATAATTTTCAAAATATTAAAGCTATGCTGAAATTGGAAATAATAGACACTAATACTTCTTCTGTAAAAGGTTTTATGTAAAAATAAATAAACCTGAACTTCTTTACTATATGACTATTTTATAATTCTAACTTAGAGTTCCGTGTTTTGGAGGATGTATGTAGGTCTACTAAATTTTGAAATTTACTAAGCAATATAAATTGTCAGTGTAATTGTCATAGCTACCCTTATAGGTACATGAAAATCAAATTTCTACAACTTTTTTTATCACCGTATTTTCGGTAGTTTTGATTTTCGAAAATTAAACAATAATTTATAAATTTCGGATGAACGGTTTTTTCAATTAAATATTTCACATAATACGTAGAGCCTCATTGTTTGACCGAGGCAGATCGAAATGGATAGATTTACTTTACAAAGATGAGTACAATCACGTTTGTCTGTAGTTTATTGGTTGTGGAGTCAGCACTAGACACCGAACTAGTAATAACAGATAATGTCAGTGGCTGCTGGTGCCTAAAACCTATAGGGGTTGCAAATAGTAAGTGTTAGTTTTTTTAAGGCAAAGAAATAACAGTCATAAAATCTTAAAGGAAAATGTATAGATACTGTTTAATACTTCGTGATTTATTTTATTGAAGGAAATATATTGGAATTTTTCATTTAAGACACCAAATCTCAAGTCATGGGTTTATTTACCAACAACCAATCTCAAATCATTCTTATCTGTGAATGTCAACATAATCGGAGTGAAGTGGAGATGCGTCTCTTCGGACGGAGCCGACCTTAACCGAACACTCCCGAGGTTGCAGCCCGAATCCAACCTAAGACGCTACCTGACTGTTTTAGTCTGTATGGACGTTAAGTTTTCTCCATAAGGAGTAACGTCTCTGGGTGTTGTAGGTTTCTCTGTAACGAGACCGAATGACACTGCGACTGAGTGAACAGTCGCTGCGGTTCTGAAGTGTTTTATTATTTTTATCATGATGGATCATGCTATATGATGAATAATCGTTCGCGACAATGTACATAAATCTTACATAATAAATTAATTTATTATAGTTTTTGCTATTGATCTCTGGTTTGGGGGTTGCGCAACAGTGCAACCTGCCCACTAGCCGCCACCGACAGATAAGCTGAAATAAATCCTGCAACTATTTTTACTAGCTAGCTATGTTACAAACAAATATATAACCCTAATAAACAATAAAATAAAAACTAAAACACACATCTTTTTTCAATTTTTAATGTAGATACGCTTTCATCATTATTATTGTTTAATTTTTTTTTTAAATTGACGAAATACGATTCATTGACAAGATTAACTAACCATACGATTTTGGAACGAATGGCTTCTTAAATGTCATGATCAAGGTACATTGTAGAAACAGGATGAATTGCTTTATTTTCTTGGCGAGTGTGAGGAAATTGGAAGTGATTCAATAGTACAAATGATAGAAATTAAAGTAAAAAAAATTCCCTTCAAAATAAAACAAAAATCCTTACATACGTGATCAGTGTTGTTTTGGCGTAAATGTATCGAAAGTCTCAATTTTTTGTAATCAATCACCTGACAACAGGAATACTGCAACACTCGGCTGACACAGCACAGTAGTTCAATCATTCAACTTATTCACCATAAATCACAATCAAATTGCTTGAAATACGAGGAAATCCAACTCTAAAATTAGTTTTTACCTATCACAGACTATTTTCGTGACCAATTTTTGAAAGTTTTTGAACCAAATGAAATTTGGTTAACACTGTATTGGGAAAACGAGTGATTTTCTGAAGTCGCATTTACACCCTCTAGGATCCTTACGAATATTTATAGATGAAAATACAATTAGAATTTACAATCATCATTTACATCGCACAATGATTGTGCAAATATATTTTCTATTATTCGTTTGTTTAAACAAAATGTTCGCCAAAACATTAACTTTACTCGAACATCCACTTACTGATGATTGATAATTGTTAATTTGATAAAGTAACCTAATATTTAATTTTGAGAGAAAAAAATTGGAAAAATCTGGTAGCATTCAACAAAATAATAAATATGAACATTTAAATATCTAAAATGCCTTAATTTTCATAATGTTTAAATGCTTATATGTTCAATTTAGATTTTGTTATAAATTATTAGAGCAAAGATTGTATTAAGATACACAAATGTCTTATATATACATAAAGATATATGTAAATATATATGCAATATATATATATATATATATATATATATATATACAATTTATTAAAATATATGCAAATTGTTTTTATCAAAGCGTCGACTATTAAAGTTATTATCCAAGTATTTTTTCCCCAAAGAGATCAACAGTGATTTGTGTTCGTTGTTGGTTTAAATAGGTTCTTCTAACGATGTCTTTATATTTAAAATTTGTATCCTCAATTTACACAAGGTTAAAGAATCTCAAAATGGGCTTTTACTTTTTATTTAATGTTATATAAGTTACAAATTACACTTTTGCTATTACTTGCGACCAAACAAATGTCTGGTAACAAGTAATAGCAAATGTGTAATTTGTAATTTACAACCAGCTCGTCATGAACAGCAACAAGATTTCGATATGTTATATAAGTGTTACAAAAGTATCTTTTATTATTATTTAGGTTGTTCAAACATTTCAACGTGTATAGGTGTTTCAAAATCCCAATATATCTTAAAAAAAAAAAAAATTAAACACAACTTGATAAATCATTTGCCTTTAAGCTACATATACGTCGACAGAAAAAAACTCTTTCCCAAAATTTATTTAAAGACCGAATGTGTTTGGAGGAATACATAAATAATTAGTAAACTTAATCTCTAAATATTGTAATAATTAAAAAGTAAAAGCTAAAAAACAAGGTCAAACATAAATCAGGTATTTCTTGTTAAGCTTCTATAATTATTTCTTGTGTGTGTATGTTAGGAAGTGAGATGGATTAGCCAGAACACTGAACGACCCCAAGAATGTGTTTATAGTTAAAAGATTTTCTAAAATTAACTGAAATCAAAGGCGTAATCTGAGGAGGAAACCAAGGGCCGTCATTCACCAAATAACGTATAGAAGAAGTAGAGTATTTAGAAGGGAGGGTTTCAGAACACATGTGGCGACCCCTCTCTTCCTGTTTTCTAAGTTACATGCTTCTTCGTTTCTCAAACTTTATCTGTCCCGTGTCCTCTGACTGTTTCAGTTCATCGATTGGTGATTGTAACAATATACATAAGTTTGTTTGCAATATCTTGGAATGTTGTTATCGAAAAGGAAACTTTTATAATGTTAAGAAGCAAATGACGCACAATTAAAGAAAGCACTACATTGGCTTATGTTTTTGTATACACAAAAAGATTGTAATTTGGCTGGCACTTATAAAAAGAAAGTACGTAAATATTTGTCACAGTTTTAAATACAAAGAGAAACAATTCGATATCCTAAAGAATAGAATTTGTTTTATAAAAATAGATCCACAAATAGTTTAGATATTTTTAATATGCACATTATGTTACATACAAACCATTTATTGAAACCCCAACACGCCATTCTTTAACCACGCATTATTCGGTGGGTAAAGCAGTGCAATGGAACATTAATTTGTTTTGTTAATTTTAGATTTGTTTTCCCTGTATATGGAAACAGTGCAATGGAAAGAGCGATTATCGAGTACTTTATAAAAAAGTGCAGTATTTTTGGACTTTTGTCTTACTTTTGAACTTCTGTATGACAGAAGAACCAGACGATTATGATTATTTCATTTGTTGAATGAGTTCATGTGTTATGACACATTTTACGACACTTGTATAAACACGTTTTACAATAAATACTTGAACAAATTATTTTTGCAATTTTCAATGTAAAAGGTTGGGCAAAATAAATCATATAGGATAATTCTTTAAAAAAATAATTTTATCTAAAAAGATTTAAAATGTTTTATGCATGGTAATTATTTTAGAAAAATTTAATTGAAACAAAAATAATTCATATGACAAAAACATTTGATATTTTTTTAATATTCAACCAAGTATTCGATAACAACCAATTTTTTGAGAAACAAATTTATCAAAAATATACAGAAATTCTGAATGTCAAAGATTAGCTTTTTTAACTTTAAATACATAGATTAAAAAAAATGCCATTGTGACGACTATGACTAAAATTACAAGTGCAATATGATTAAATCTACATTTCCTCAAGGCGTATATCATGGGTACAAAAACCCACACACAATCCAGGCCGAATAAAAGGTACCCTGTTTTGAATTTACGAATCTTGTAAGGCGTAATCCAGAAAATAAAGAAACGGAATGAAAAATTGTCACTTTCTGTTTAAATTGTATTAAAAACATAGTTAGATAAAGACACAAATAAGGAAAAATGGATTCGCATTGAGCCACTCCGCATATATCTTCAAGGTAGGGGGGCACGAGAGAGGGGGAGATATACCGCACTTCAGAGGTCACTTTTAATGTAACGTACACCTTGCACATTGTAATTGGAATATAGTGCTCATTATGGAGGGTTAAACCTGGATTTATAAACGTGCCAGGTTTGTATTTAGGTTGACTCAGCTGAGTATTCAATAATCTTGTCCTAAAATTCTGTTAATTAAATATTATAAGAAATATTCTTAATAAAAGTGCAACAGATAAAACGTTATTAATTAAGAGGTTTACTAATTAGACAGATGTATATTTCCATAAATAAATGCATGCATTTTCTTTTGAAAGCCAATGTATTGTTTACATGAGTATATAATGTGGTAAAACACATAATTTATATTTAAATATTAATATTAGGGGTTAATATTAATGTTTATTGTTACGGGGTTTCAAAAAATTAAAAAAAATAAACACTGATTGATGGGAAGCCGGTAATTAACATTACATTATTCTGAAGACTTTTTTAATTTTAAAAATAATTTTGTCACTAAGTACACTAAAAAATAAACATTTTAAATATACGAAATTTCACTACGTAAATCACTACAAAAAATAAGAGTCCAAATTCAGAAAGAAGAGCCGTCTTCGAATTTGAAGCTAAAACTAGAGTCACACAATAAAATCCACTGTACAAATTTTGTACAATATAATTGCACATTATTTTGTTTTTTTTTTCAGTTAGGGCACTCGCAGTCCAGGATCGGCTTACGGGAATAGCATCACACCTGCCATCGCGGGGTATAAGGTTGCACGCGGCGTCGCTCCAACTATTTTAAGAAATGACAAATTTGGACGAAAGAAGTCTTTAAACAGAGAGGGGAAGTCATTATAGCTTAAGCAAAAAGGGGAAGGGAAGCTTTGAACCAATGGGAAAACAGTGGTCCATTTTTAGCATGTACAGGCCGCTCGTTACCTTCTTGCAGAGGGTTCGTCTAAGTCAGTCGTGGAGCGTCTAGCCCAGTGGAGGGACGAGTGCTTGTGGTGCAGTGAGTTCCGGAGGATGCCTCTGCGGGAGTTCCATGCTTCCTTGCTTCCCATAGTGCGTTCAATCTTATGGAATGTAAAGAAGTATGGAGCGAACGCGGGCAAGACGTCAGCAGCCGCCCTGATTGTGAAGTGTAGTGTGGCGATGGATTCTGTAGGCACTACAACTTGGGATTTCAGACGAAATCCACAAGTCTTAGATTTTAAGATATTATTTTCTACATAATTTAAGGGTAAATTCAGTTTCGTTTTCTTGGGACAATTAAACTTTAACGTCAATGTTTGTTTATTGAGGACAACCTACGTTGAGGAATAAAAGTCGAAAATTATATATAAAGTACCGGAAAGAATAATTTAAAAAAAAAACTTAAATTGTGTATACCAATACATTTAGATTTTGTTGGATAAAATAAACTTTAGTATGATTTAAATAGACAAAGCATAGCATAAACATTTACCATGTCTGGTTTGTTATCGGTTATTCATATAACCGTGCAACAATCGTATATGGCAATCCTCTATCTCGATAAGAGGTCGACTAAATTGTTTATTTCAGAGAACTACTGGCGTACAATCTATTTATTTTGAGAGTAATTTAAAAAATAGCTTTAACAGTTTTTAATTTTTGTTTTAAAACAAATTAAATTTCTCCAAAGTTAAACAACCTTTTTAAATAAGCAAATCAATTAAATAATTAAGAAAAACAAAATCACTCCATAAGATAGGGCGTCCTAGGGATTAAATGGCCAATTTATTTTCAGAAATATATATTATTTTAATTAATTCTTAGACGAAATTATTTTTTGGAAATATTAATTATAACATAAAATTGCGATAGTTTATTATAAATTTAGATTATCGACAATTACGATTCCTTATCTATTAATAGCAAAAATGTATTCCGATTAAAAATAAATAGCCAAATTTTAATAATACATTAAAATATATTATAAATGAAATATACTTTAAAACCTTTTCATCTCCATAAAATTTAAAAAACTAAAACATTCTGACTTAAACCATTCGGAGGTGCTTTATCCAAAAAGTGTTAAACATTTTATAACTTGTTAAAATCACTGGGCAATGAATGTGTCAAAATAAATAATTATGCTATGTAATTATATATTTGGATTTAAATTATATTTAACAAATAAGTCATAACATAAGGTATAAATGGTTTTAATAACAATAGGCTAAAGCCGTCTTGTATGCAAAGGGTGTGAAGCCAAACTCTTTAGAAATAAAATGAATCAAAACCTAACCTGTATATGCAGCATTGATTTTAAAAGAAGGAAAAATTTCAAATATTGTTACTTATATAGTGGATCAAATGTGTAAAATATAAATTTACGACCTGAAATAAAATATTAACCTTTAGTTTTAATAAATACTTACAAAATCTTTGAATAAATATATTTTTCCTTTTAGTTTTAGTAAAAAATTTATAAACTTGGAGATTTAAAATTATTAAGTTTAAACATTATTAGCACCACAGATTGAAATTAGCGATATGATTTTAGTTATAGTTACAAGTATTTAACAAAAAATTAAAATGTATAATGAAAATGATTTGTATAAAATAAAATTTTCGAGGCATGCTTTAATAAACACAACAAATTTGTGATTGAATTTACTCGTTCTAAAACAGAATGAACTACAAACAATTTTGTGTCAATTTTTTATAGTTATTTTTAAATCTACTGTTATCTCAAAAAATTACAGTTCTTTAAAGTATAATTGTATTATTTTCATTGATATTTTTTTAAACGATGAGAACGAATCAGTTAAAACAAATTATGAGTTTATATGGTTAGGAATTTTAAAATTGGTAAAATCAAAAACAGCTTTAAAAGAAATTAATAAAATTAAGTTATATTTTACGAAAGTATTTGGGATCAAAATAATCAACCTAATAATGTGTCCTTAACAAATTGGTGAAATTATTTATTTATTTTGTTTGTGTGTTTCAAACGTAAGTTTCACACATAATTAGTACTTTTTCGATAGTTTAAGTTCCTTTTACATACCAGCTGTTTTAATACCAAACAGCTGTACCAAACAGGACACATATTTCCTCCATTTTCTTTTTTTTATACTTTTGCCTCATAAAATATGTTTGGCTAAAACATGATAAACACGTAATACTTAATACGGTATTTTAATTTTGTCCATCATATTTACTACTAACAACACAAGTTTAATTAGCATAGAGTTACCGTCATACTTTTTCTATGTAATGTGTTACCTAATAGTAAAATAGTTTTAGAAAATAATAAAATGTGTTTATTTTCGATTATAAATAAATGTTAAGTAAAATCCTTTTTTATTTTTGGAGTGATAAATACGTATATGTACTGGCATTTGTCGAAAGATTAATTTTATTGGCAATTTAATAAAACAGACTAGGATTATTTAGAATAACAGAGTGTACAGTATACCATTATCAAATTAAATAAAACCGACTAGGATTATTTAGAATAACAAAGTGTACAGGATAAGATTGTAAAATTAAATAAAACCGTCTAGGATTATTTAGAATAACAAAGTGTACAGCAGAATATTGTAAAATTAAATAAAACAGACTAGGATTTTTCATAATAACAGACTATACAGCATACCATTTGCAAATTTAATAAAACAGACTGGAATTATTTAGAATAACTGACAGTACAGCATGGCATTGTTAAATTAGATAAACAGATTAGGATTATTCATAATAACAGACTATACAGCATACCATTGGCAAATTTAATAAAACAGACTGGGATTATTTAGAATAACAGACTGTACATTAAAATATTGTAAAGTTAAATAAAACAGACTTGGACGATTCAGAATAACAAACAGTACAAAATATCAAGCTGTATTTGCATCAAAAATACTGCTGTAATAAGCTTAAATGATCACTAGAAAATATAACCTTATTTATCTTTTTAACGCATACAACGTATTCAAGTGCCTTTTCGAAACAATAAAAACCTCCCAGTTTTTTACTGATAACTATCTTTGATTAAAGTACAACACCTATGCTTCGTATTATAATAATGTATTATTTGTAAGAACAAATGTTTAAAAATAAACGAATGAATTGGTGTTTTTATTTCACAATGAACCCATCATAATTTACGATATACAATATAAATCTGCATATATATATATATATATATATATATATATATATATATATATATTATAATAAGATGTTAACACTGGCTATTAATTGAGCTTTGAGATTATATTGTAAGGGTTGTTTACATAGTCACTTTTTCTAGTATTACAATAATGTTTCATTTATAACAAGTGAATTAATAAATTAATTAGACGTTGTCACAATAAACTCATCATGACAGACATATTCAAATGTTTACAGTATATTCGATTAATTTTTAAATTTCTAAAATTAAACACATTCTATACAATTTAGATGAATTCGCAGCCATTGTTCTTAATTATAATTCAGTTGATTAAAATCGTTAACAGAAATACAGTGACTAAACTTAAAAACAAGAAAACACTAACGAAGCCTTAAAGTGAAAATAAACGAAGCTTCAAAGGATTAACGCAAACAAATACGATTAGGTAGTTTCTTTTGAAACTTTTAGGAAAATAAAACACAGTGTAACAGTTTAATAAGAAACTTTCATCTCTTAAGCGATTATCTTGTTATTATTTTTTAGTTAGACTAGTTTGAGAGTCAGGTTTAGAATTTTAATCATGGAACCATAAAGCCAAAAATCTAGTCCTTAAGTTGATTCAAATAACGGAATACAATTTGTTAAATTATCTTACAATTTAAACTGAATGTATATGAAGTAATTAAACTATAAAAAGCATGTAACTTGTTATTCTAGTTAATATTAATATTTTTCTTTAACATCTCCTACAAGTTATTTATAACGTGATTATATTGCAATTTTAGGCCTCTGATACATAAAACAATTTTAAGGCAATATTTTCATATTTTCTAGCAAAATAGACAAGGTACGTGTTTTTAATTTTTAAAACTATGATTGTCCTAATTCATTCCATCAACAGAAAAATAGCTCACGTGTAGACTGCACTTGGCTCTCGTGAAACTTTGTACTTTACTGGCGATCAACGATTCTGATCCTTTGGGAAACCCCATTAAAGAGAAACAATATTCTAGATAACTCATCTGTCTTACATACATATACGCGCGAGTGCGGAAACTTTTATTAAACTTAAAACTAGAAATGTTTAAGTTTTAATGGTCAAGGTTTTAATAGTGGAAACATGAAAATATGGAAATAGGTGTGTGATATTTTTGACTACGAATGAATATTGGACAAAGCTAAGCATTAAAAATGTTGGAAATTTTGCATATCACCGAACGTATAAGCAGATGGAAAAAATTGTGTATAACTTTAAAGTAATTTGATTTTGTTTAATATTTCTGTAAAATAACTCATACCAGGGTAGGATTAGTCATTGAAAAATGGGACCCGTATACGCTCCCACATATCATATTGTCTAAATAGCACACAAATAGTACTGAAAATTATACAATTTCAAAGTGCATAAAAGAAAAATTAATCAAGACTTTTCTCAACTTATAAATAGTTTCTCTGCTACTGGAAAACTTAATATTTATCGTGCGCCCCTAGGCACTGGCCTAGTTTTATATCTAGTCCTGTACTATACACCGATATTTTTAACATCCATTGGCCTTACACGCAATATAAGGTTAAATGTTGGTCTTTTTCTACATTTGAACTTAGAAACATTACGACCTAAGAACCTATAATTAAAGTAAATATATAACGACAGACCTAAAACATGAGGTTTTTTTTATCGAACTTGAGCGATCTCAGTCAGACAGCATAAACCTAAACCTTTTATAAACGACAACAAAAACTCAAGTTTTTCTTATGTTGGTTACTAATGTTCAATAGAGTAAAAATAAACTTCATATAGGCTTGCGTAAAATTCATCTAGAAATATGGCGGGACGGGGGACCATAAAAACCTTGTGACAGTCAACTATTAAGAGGAGAATGGGACAACCTTGAATACGTTCTACGCTCAAGCTTAGCACAAAAACCTAGCTGAAAGGTTTTTTGTAAACCGAAGCCATGTTAAAAGGGGCTCTATATGAGTTGTATGCCTACGTGTTCCATCTTGTATGTAGGTGAACTTAAACAACGGCCTAACTAAGGCATAGTATGTACCGAGGATACGGTTGAGTGACTAGGAGCCTTTCTACGGAAGTTATTGGCGCAGAATTGGCCAATACAAGTTTATATCTGTCAATAAAGGTACCGGAACAAATTATTTTTTCAAAAACTAAAACTAAGTATTAACCAGCAATGGGTTTAAGAAGTAGCCTCCTTAAAGTATTTAGTCAAAGTAACCAAGGACGAATGTGATTAAAAAAGAGAAAGTCTGTAGAATGGGTTTAAGTTTATAAATATGAAAACATTTACCTCATTGAATTTTACCTTTAAATTTTTAGTTCAGAAATTTAAATGTTATTTATGTTAAGCGTTATGGATGTGAAAGTTGGACATTAGATAAGGGAATTGAATAAGAGAATTAGAATCTATGGTATGTATATATATTAATGCTAAAGATATTTGAGGCAAATAATAACAATAAATGAAAACTTTAATCAGACCGAAAAATAAATACTTACTCGCCAATAAGGGGAGATGAAAGCAATACTTTGATCACATAGGCGGGCAAATGGAGAGGACGCTATAAGCATGAAACCCGCAAAGATAAAAAGTTGATCAAGACAATTCACATCTCTGCAAACCTGTATCAGCGAATGCCTTTCAAACCAGTATAATTTTATACTCCAATTTACGTCATATTGCAGAAATATCTGTTGTTTATTTTTAAAATCCTATGATGAAAACTTCGTACTCCAAGACCTGCAAGAATGTAATTTAAAAAAAAAATACTTTAATTTTAATTTCCTGCGTGTCGTATAACACAATAGTTTTCATCCTTGAAATACGCTGAACCTAATGGACAACAAATAAAACAAGATATATTTAATTCATTTGTACTTTCTGCACTTTACCCATTTTGTGACAAGTAGTTCCAGCCCTACATCGCACCTTTATGGCTTGCTACAAGCAGGTTTGTGTCATGCACTCACTGTCTTTTTTCTTAGTGGCTATTCAGCGGACAATATAACGATCATCGCATACGAAAAGAAGCATAGGGTAGGATTAAGAATAATGGAAGGGTTTGAAGAAGTGACGGCCTCCGGGTAGAGGTTGTAAGAAGGGATCTTGCTATTATGTGATAGAGTCGCCACCCTGAATCAGTCCTTCACAGAGACTTTATAGGGGACGTAAAGAAGTGCATACTCGTTACCTCAAGGACAAAGCATGGGGAGGTCGAGAGCTAATCAAAGGGCACAATGATCACGTGATGCTCGAAATTGCGGACAATTAGGTCATAATGTGGGCAAGGTCGCAGCCTGAATCAGTCCTTCACAGAGACTTTATAGGGGATGTAAAGAAGTGCATACTCCTTACCTCAAGAATAACTCATGGGGCGGTCAAGAGCTAAGTAAAGGGCACAAAGATCACGTGATGCTCGGAATTAAGGACAATTAGGTCATAATGTGGGCAATATCGCCTGCCTGAAACAGTCATTCACCTAGACTTTATAGGGGATGTAAAGAAGTGCATACTCTTTACCTCAAGGACAAAGCATGGGGAGGTCGAGAGCTAATCAAAGGGCACAATGATCACGTGATGCTCGAAATTGCGGACAATTAGGTCATAATGTGGGCAAGGTCGCAGCCTGAATCAGTCCTTCACAGAGACTTTATAGGGGATGTAAAGAAGTGCATACTCCTAACCTCAAGAATAAATATTGGGGAGGTCGAGAGCTAAGTAAAGGGCACAAAGATCACGTGATGCTCGGAATTGAGGACAATTAGGTCATAATGTGGGCAAGGTCGCAGCCTGAATCAGTCCTTCACAGAAACTTTATAGGGGATGTAAAGAAGTGCATACTCCTTACCTCAAGAATAAATCATGGGGAGGTCGAGAGCTAAGTAAAGGGCACAAAGATCACGTGATGCTCGGAATTGAGGACAATTAGGTCATAATGTGGGCAAGATCGCCTGCCTGAAACAGTCATTCACCTAGACTTTATAGGGGATGTAAAGAAGTGCTTACTCCTTACCTCAAGAATAAATCTTGGGGAGGTCGAGAGCTAAGTAAAGGGCACAAAGATCACGTGATGCTCGGAATTGAGGACAATTAGGTCATAATGCGGGCAAGATCGCCTGCCTGAAACAGTCATTCACCTAGACTTTATAGGGGATGTAAAGAAGTGCTTACTCCTTACCTCAAGAATTACTAATGGGGAGGTCAAGAGTTAAGCTAAGGGCACAATGATCACGTGATGCTCGGAATTGAGGACAATTAGGTCATAATGTGGGCAAGGTCGCCTGCCTGAATCATTCATACACAGAGACTTTATAGGGGATGTAAAGAAGTGCTTACTCCTTACCTCAGGAATAAATCATGTTGAGGTCAAGAGCTAAGCAAAGGGCACAAAGATCACGTGATGCTCGGAATTGAGGACAATTAGGTCATAATGTGGGCAAGGTCGCCTGCCTGAATCAGTCCTTTACAGATACTTCATAGGGGACATAATGAAGTACACACGCGTTACCTCAAGGACAAAGCATGGGGAGGTCGAGAGCTAAGTAAAGGGCACAAAGATCACGTGATGCTCGGAATTGCGGACAATTAGGTCATAATGTGGGCAAGGTCGCAGCCTGAATCAGTCCTTCACAGAGACTTTATAGGGGATGTAAAGAAGTGCATACTCCTTACCTCAAGAATAATTCATGGGGAGGTCGAGAGCTAAGTAAAGGGCACAAAGATCACGTGATGCTCGAAATTGCGGACAATTAGGTCATAATGTGGGCAAGGTCGCAGCCTGAATCAGTCCTTCACAGAGACTTAATAGGGGATGTAAAGAAGTGCATACTCCTTACCTCAAGAATAAATCATGGGGAGGTCGAGAGCTAAGTAAAGGGCACAAAGATCACGTGATGCTCGGAATTGCGGACAATTAGGTCATAATGTGGGCAAGGTCGCAGCCTGAATCAGTCCTTCACAGAGACTTTATAGGGGATGTAAAGAAGTGCATACTCCTTACCTCAAGAATAAATCATGGGGAGGTCGAGAGCTAAGTAAAGGGCACAAAGATCACGTGATGCTCGAAATTGCGGACAATTAGGTCATAATGTGGGCAAGGTCGCAGCCTGAATTAGTCCTTCACAGAGACTTTATAGGGGATGTAAAGAAGTGCATACTCCTTACCTCAAGAATAAATCATGGGGAGGTCGAGAGCTAAGTAAAGGGCACAAAGATCACGTGATGCTCGGAATTGAGGACAATTAGGTCATAATGTGGGCCAGATCGCCTGCCTGAAACAGTCATTCACCTAGACTTTATAGGGGATGTAAAGAAGTGCATACTCGTTACCTCAAGGACAAAGCATGGGGAGGTCGAGAACTAATCAAAGGGCACAATGATCACGTGATGCTCGAAATTGCGGACAATTAGGTCATAATGTGGGCAAGGTCGCAGCCTGAATCAGTCCTTCACAGAGACTTTATAGGGGATGTAAAGAAGTGCATACTCCTTACCTCAAGAATAAATCATGGGGAGGTCGAGAGCTAAATAAAGGGCACAAAGATCACGTGATGCTCGGAATTGCGGACAATTAGGTCATAATGTGGGCAAGGTCGCAGCCTGAATCAGTAATTCACAGAGACTTTATAGGGGATGTAAAGAAGTGCATACTCCTTACCTCAAGAATAAATCATGGGGAGGTCGAGAGCTAAGTAAAGGGCACAAAGATCACGTGATGCTCGAAATTGCGGACAATTAGGTCATAATGTGGGCAAGGTCGCAGCTTGAATTAGTCCTTCACAGAGACTTTATAGGGGATGTAAAGAAGTGCATACTCCTTACCTCAAGAATAAATCATGGGGAGGTCGAGAGCTAAGTAAAGGGCACAAAGATCACGTGATGCTCGGAATTGCGGACAATTAGGTCATAATGTGGGCAAGGTCGCATCCTGAATCAATCCTTCACAGAGACTTTATAGGGGATGTAAATAGGTGCTTACTCCTTACCTCAAGTATAAATCATGGGGAGGTCAAGAGCTAAGTAAAGGGCACAATGATCACGTGATGCTCGAAATTGCGGACAATTAGGTCATAATGTGGGCAAGGTCGCCTGCCTGAAACAGTCATTCACCTAGACTTTATAGGGGA
The DNA here is from genome assembly GCA_036971475.1 of Prosapia bicincta. Classification (NCBI taxonomy): domain Eukaryota; kingdom Metazoa; phylum Arthropoda; class Insecta; order Hemiptera; family Cercopidae; genus Prosapia; species Prosapia bicincta. The sequence goes on from JBAIZL010000002.1 coordinate 314,933,478, forward strand.
TGTAAAGAAGTGCTTACTCCTTACCTCAAGAATAAATCTTGGGGAGGTCGAGAGCTAAGTAAAGGGCACAAAGATCACGTGATGCTCGGAATTGCGGACAATTAGGTCATAATGTGGGCAAGATCGCCTGCCTGAATCAGTCCTTCACAGAAACTTTATAGGGGATGTAAAGAAGTGCATACTCCTTACCTCAAGAATAAATCATGGGGAGGTCGAGAGCTAAGTAAAGGGCACAAAGATCACGTGATGCTCGGAATTGAGGACAATTAGGTCATAATGTGGGCAAGATCGCCTGCCTGAAACAGTCATTCACCTAGACTTTATAGGGGATGTAAAGAAGTGCTTACTCCTTACCTCAAGAATAACTCATGGGGAGGTCAAGAGCTAAGAAAAGGGCACAATGATCACGTGATGCTCGGAATTGAGGACAATTAGGTCATAATGTGGGCAAGGTCGCCTGCCTGAATCATTCATACACAGAGACTTTATAGGGGATATAAAGAAGTGCATACTCCTTACCTCAAGTATAAATCATGGGGAGGTCAAGAGCTAAGCAAAGGGCACAGTGATCACGTGATGCTCGGAATTGAGGACAATTAGGTCATAATGTGGGCAAGGTCGCCTGCCTGAATCATTCATTCACAGAGACTTTATAGAAGATGTAAAGAAGTGCTTACTCCTTACCTCAAGAATAAATCATGGGGAGGTCAAGAGCTAAGCAAAGGGCACAATGATCACGTGATGCTCGGAATTGAGGACAATTAGGTCATAATGTGGGCAAGGTCGCAGCCTGAATCAGTCCTTCACAGAGACTTTATAGGGGATGTAAAGAAGTACATACGCGTTACCTCAAGGACAAAGCATGGGGAGGTCGATAGCTAAGCAAAGGACATAATGATTACGTGATACTCGGAACTGAGGACAAGTAGGTCATAATGTGGGCAAGGTCGCCTGCCTGAATCATTCATTCACAGAGACTTTATAGAGGACATCAAGAAGTACATACGCGTTACCTCAAGGACAAATCATGGGGAGGTCGATAGCTAAGCAAAGGACACAATGATTACGTGATACTCGGAACTGAGGACAATTAGGTCATAATGTGGGCAAGATCGCTTACCTGAAGCAATCTTTTCATAACCGTGATGAGAATTATATATCTAGACCAGTGTTCCGAACTTAATATAACTATATAATTACGTCAAGTTATAAAATAATAAATAAGCACTATCAATACGCGATTATCAATTGCGGATGTGAATAAAGACACACACTCGATTTCCAAGTTAGGATTTAATGTTGCGGATAACCCCCAACGTTTAAAAAAATACTTGAAAAATTGCGTGACAACGCGATTAAAGAGGTGTGTGTGTGTGTGTGAGTAGTGTATTACAATAAAAAATCGTTATACCTTTAAAATCACCTTCCAAGTAACATCAATTAACTGCTACGATAACTATGTATTGTGAGTAAGGTTCTTGGTAAAAGTCGATACTTTAATGCGAAAGGTAACTGGAAATTAAGGAATGAATACAACTCTGTATAACGGAGGGCAAATTTGTTCTGTTAATGTAATCCAGACATTTTAAATCCAAATTAAGTCCAAAGACAAGATTTTTATCGTTTCAAAAAAAACATGAAAATATGAAATAAAAACTGTATCTACATCAGAAATTCTACTGGTCCCCTGAAAATTATTATGTTATATTAAGCCACAAAAAAGTGAATAATCTGAAAAGGCCCTTTGAAACCTAATTCTATATTAGGAAAAAGGTTTCTTTGTTCCACGTGATTTGTGGCAGTTTCATTTAATTGTTAATAACACTAAGAGTTTTATTACGTCTCAGATTTTCTTACTGGGTTATTATTACTCACAAAATATTAATAGGAGTAGATCAAATATTAGGTATTTTTGTCCATTTACACGTTTAAGTTTTTTATTGATATTTTAACAAGCAGCCAGACTCCATGATTCTTCAATGTATTATCGTTTATTAATAACAGTTTCTAAATAACCTAAAAATTGTGTGATAAGAATATCCTATAAAATTGAAACAAACTTTGCAAAGGATTTCTTGACAAATTCACCGAGCCAGTATATGGGTGGAATACAGATGTTAGTCTCAGAGGGTAGGTCATTACCCTTACCTCACCCCAGACTTAAATTTAAAGTCTGCAGTTTTTCTTCCCATTCCTACTCCTACACCAGTACCTTGCTCCCCCCCCCCCCCGGCTAACCCACCCCTAGCGTTCATCTCATTCTAATCCAATTTGAACTGTCACATCAGGGGATATCAAGGCCGATCTTCTCACGGATTTTTTTCGGACAATTTATCTTGTTCTTAAATAGGTATATATGTTTCACACTGGAATAGCTTTTACATCTGTAATATACTGTACATTATTCAGTTATTTAGAGCTTAGCTAGTGAGAACTATTCACAAAGGTAAAAGTTACAGGGTAGAGTAACACTACTTTAACTTTTACCTTTGTGTATACTGTACATTATTGTTTAAAGAATCTGTTTTCCAATATGCAAGTTTAATGGGGTTGATTGATTATCCCCTGTTATGGTTAAAAAGCACACCATATAATTCTCTGCTTTCCAAAACCATACTGTGTGAAACAATATTATTATCCCTTGTTCACTGGTGAATACGAGTATGTTATTTTTTAAATATTTCAATTGGAAATGAATTAACTGCTCCGTTGTATATATATATATATATATATATATATATATATATATATATATATATATAAATGAATATTTGTATGTATGTATGAGCCTTATGCATTACTAAACCACTGATCCAGTTGCCATGAAACCTTGGAATATTGTTGAGTACATTCCTAGGATGGTTTCTGGCATAGTAAGTCCCAGGGAAGAGGAGCACAGGGAGCACGTGACCCCTCCTTAAACCAATTAATTTTAGCACAAAAATATTAACCTATAAAACGGCGCTAGGTTTTTAGCAAAACAGCTTCCAGACGACATAATAATTTTTTAAAGCATGTAATTTTTAAGTGCAAAAAAGCAGGAAAGATGATTTTCTATATCTTATCTTATCAATTGACTAACATTTCCTTGAACTCATTGCAAAGTTTGGTTGCCAATACTCAACAAATTAAAATTATGTATCAAAAAATTTCAAAGCCATTTCTATACAATTATTATTATGATAATAAAATACTAAATTAATTTTTTCTATTAACTGGCCATTCATTGACTTTTAGGCGGTACGAAGTTAGGCAGACACAATATACAAATATATATTTTTATTTATGTGTGTCGGCACATATAGACAGGTTGTTCAGGGAAGAATGGAAAGTTGGGGTGTAACAAATCCAAGGTACTTTGGGGCTACTCGGGAGACTTGTGGGGCAAAGAACTATTCTCCTTAAGTTGACCTCAACTCAGAGTTACTTTAGAGCTGGTCACCGGCCATAGGAATTTGAGAGAGTTCCAATACAAAATTGGAAGATCTAGGTCCCCTGTGTGCAAGAGATGCGACGAGGACCAAAAGGAAAGCCAAATCCATGTACTCTGTGAGTGCCCTGCTTTGGGAGCTGCAAGGAGAAAGAGGTTTGGCTGGCAGGTATGTACACCAGAGGATATCAGAAGATTTAGCATCAGGTGGGTACTTGGATTCTGCAAAGAGGTAGGTATCCACTAAGCTAATCCTGTGATAGGGATGGGAAGAGAGTAAAAAAGGCTGTAGCTAAGTGCTCTACACCGATAAGTTCCCTCCGAGTTTTAATAATAATAAGAAGAATAATATTTATAATATCTCAGACAACACCACTATAACTTCAAGATAGTGTTATCTCTATCTCAGTCAACACTGATATAACTTCAAGAAAGCGTTATCTCTATCTCAGTCAATACTGCTATAACTTCAAGACTGTTAGCTCTGCCTCAGACAACACCACTATAACTTCAAGACAATGTTATCTCTATCTCAGTCAATACTGCTATAACTTCAAGACTGTTAGCTCTGCCTCAGACAACACCACTATAACTTCAAGACAATGTTATCTCTATCTCAGTCAACACTGCTATAACTTCAAGACAGCGTTATCTCTATCTCAGTCAACACTGCTATAACTTCAAGACTGTTAGCTCTGTCTCAGACAACACTGCTACAACTTCAAGACTGTTAGCTCTGTGTCAGTCAACACTGCTATAACTTCGAGACTGTTAGCTCTGTCTCAGACAACACTGCTATAACTTCAAGACTGTTAGCTCTGTCTCAGACAACACTGCTACAACTTCAAGACTGTTAGCTCTGTGTCAGTCAACACTGCTATAACTTCAAGACTGTTAGCTCTGTCTCAGACAACACTGCTATAACTTCAAGACTGTTAGCTCTGTCTCAGACAACAGTGCTACAACTTCAAGACTGTTAGCTCTGTGTCAGTCAACACTGCTATAACTTCAAGACTGTTAGCTCTGTCTCAGACAACACCACTATAACTTCAAGCCAGTGTTATCTCTATCTCAGTCAACACTGCTATAACTTCAAGACTGTTAGCTCTGTCACGACAACACCACTATAACATCAAGACAGTGTTATCTCTACCTCAGTCAACACTGCTATAACTTCAAGACTGTTATCTCTGTCTCAGACAACACTGCTATAACTTCAAGACTGTTAGCTCTGTCTCAGACAACACCAATCTAACTTCAAGAGAATGTTATCTCTATCTCAGTCAACACTTCTATAACTTCAAGACAGCGTTATCTCTATCTCAGTCAATACTGCTATAACTTCAAGACAGTGTTATCTTCATTTCAGCCAACACTGCTATAACTTCAAGAAAGCGTTATCTCTATCTCAGTCAATACTGCTATATCTTCAAGACTGTTAGCTCTGCCTCAGACAACACCACTATAACTTCAAGACAATGTTATCTCTATCTCAGTCAACACTGCTATAACTTCAAGACTGTTAGCTCTGTCTCAGACAACACTGCTACAACTTCAAGACTGTTAGCTCTGTGTCAGTCAACACAGCTATAACTTCAAGACTGTTAGCTCTGTCTCAGACAACACTGCTATAACTTCAAGACTGTTAGCTCTGTCTCAGACAACACTGCTACAACTTCAAGACTGTCAGCTCTGTGTCAGTCAACACTGCTATAACTTCAAGACTGTTAGCTCTGTCTCAGACAACACTGCTATAACTTCAAGACTGTTAGCTCTGTCTCAGACAACACTGCTATAACTTCAAGACTGTTAGCTCTGTCTCAGACAACACCACTATAACTTCAAACCAGTGTTATCTCTATCTCAGTCAACACTGCTATAACTTCAAGACTGTTAGCTCTGTCTCAGTCAACACTGCTATAACTTCAAGACTGTTAGCTCTGTCTCAGACAACACCACTATAACTTCAAACCCGTGTTATCTCTATCTCAGTCAACACTGCTATAACTTCAAGACTGTTAGCTCTGTCTCAGTCAACACTGCTATAACTTCAAGACTGTTAGCTCTGTCTCAGACAACACCAATCTAACTTCAAGACAATGTTATCTCTATCTCAGTCAACACTGCTATAACTTCAAGACAGCGTTATCTCTATCTCTGTCAACACTCCTATAATTTCAAAACTGTTAGCTCTGTCTCAGACAACACTGCTATAACTTCAAGACAGTTAGCTCTGCCTCAGACAACACCACTATAACTTCAAGACAATGTTATCTCTATCTCAGTCAATACTGCTATAGCTTCAAGACAGTGTTATCTCTATCTCAGTCCACACTGCTATAACTTGAAGAAAGCGTTATTTCTATCTCAGTCAATACTGCTATAACTTCAAGACTGTTAGCTATGTCTCAGACAACACTGCTATAACTTCAAGACTGTTAGCTCTGTCTCAGACAACACCAATATAACTTCAAGACAATGTTATCTCTATCTCAGTCAACACAGCTATAACTTCAAGACAGCGTTATCTCTATCTCTGTCAACACTGCTATAACTTCAAGACTGTTAGCTCTGTCTCAGACAACACTGCTATAACTTCAAGACTGTGTTATCTCTACCTCAGTCAACACTGCTATAACTTCAAGACTGTTAGCTCTGTCTCAGACAACACTGCCATGACTTCAAGACTGTTAGCTCTGTGTCAGTCAACACTGCTATAACTTCAAGACTGTTAGCTCTGTCTCGACAACACCACTATAACATCAAGACAGTGTTATCTCTACCTCAGTCAACACTGCTATAACTTCAAGACTGTTAGCTATGTCTCAGGCAACACTGCTATAACTTCAAGACTGTTAGCTCTGTCTCAGACAACACCAATCTAACTTCAAGAAAATGTTATCTCTATCTCAGTCAACACTGCTATAACTTCAAGACAGCGTTATCTCTATCTCTGTCAACACTGCTATAATTTCAAGACTGTTAGCTCTGTCTCAGACAACACTGCTATAACTTCAAGACTGTTAGCTCTGCCTCAGACAACACCACTATAACTTCAAGACAATGTTATCTCTATCTCAGTCAACACTGCTATAACTTCAAGACAGCGTTATCTCTATGTCAGTCAACACTGCTATAACTTCAACACAGTGTTATCTCTATCTCAGTCATCACTGCTATAACTTCAAGAAATCGTTATCTCTATCTCAGTCAATACTGCTATAACTTCAAGACAGTGTTATCTCTATCTCAGTCAACACTGCTATAACTTGAAGAAAGCGTTAATTCTATCTCAGTCAATACTGCTATAACGTCAAGACTGTTACCTCTGTCTCAGACAACACCAATGTAACTTCAAGACAATGTTATCTCTATCTCAGTCAACACAGCTATAACTTCAAGACAGCGTTATCTCTATCTCTGTCAACACTGCTATAACTTCAAGACTGTTAGCTCTGTCTCAGACAACACTGCTATAACCTCAAGACTGTTAGCTCTTTGTCAGTCAACACTGCTATAACTTCAAGACTGTTAGCTCTGTCTCAGACAACACTGCTATAACTTCAAGACTGTTAGCTCTGTGTCAGACAACACTGCTATAACTTCAAGACTGTTAGCTCTGTCTCGACAATACCACTATAACATCAAGACAGTGTTATCTCTATCTCAGTCAACACTGCTTTAACCTCAAGACAGTGTTATCTCTATCTCAGTCAACACTGCTATAACTTCAAGACTGTTAGCTCTGTCTCAGACAACACCACTATAACTTCAGGACAGTGTTATCTCTATCTCAGACAACACTGCTGGAGATCTCTTTAGAGCTGGAGCACTTGTAGAGTGACACGCGACAATCAACGGGTTACTTAGATCTTGATAGTGCTGACAATAAATGTGGCGAAAAGCTTAGAGCAGTTTTTTGCTAATATGTACTATATATAAAAAAATAAATACATCACTTGTTACGTGGGATTTTTTTGTTACATTGTGTGGTCTATCGTAGAGCCATTGCGGACATAGAAGAGGAAAGTAAAAACAGATCTCTTAAATTGACTATCCTACAGAGAAACCTATAGCATAAACTATAAGTTTATTAATTATAATTTGTGTTTCAAGTGTCTTGAAATGGGTAAATTACATTACAAAAAACTGTAATTTTCGTTTACATTCTAAAATTATATTTCGTTACACTACAAGTAGACATTAAATTTATATTTAATCATTAAAAAATTAAACAAATCATTTGGTTGAATCAAACAATATTGAAATTGATATTTATTACTTGAGAAAAAAACATTTTGAAGAAAAGTAGTTTTAGCATATATTTCCTGAAAATGTGTATTTACGAATCTTACAGTAAAGATGTAATGACCTTTAGTCAGTGCTTATTAGTGTTATTAGTTGCTTAGCAAGTAGTATTGATCGTCTAAGCGTTAGCCTACTACTACAAACTGTTATGGAACAACTAAGAATACACAATTATAACTATTAATTAAAATTAATACAATAAAATATGAATTAAAGTTTAAATTTTGTACAATCCAGTGTGTATATTTTAGAGCTAAAATCTATCTTCAATGTATAAAAAGGAGATACAAAATATTTGTGTATACTCTCCACCCAAGAATGTGAACTAGTAAATGGACACACAAAACACCAATTGAAAAAAAGTAATCCATAAAAGCAAATAATTTGTGAAATAATTCAATTTAAATAAGTCAAGCATATTTACGGTTCTGATTGATGGATATAAACCAGTTCTAGATATTAGCGATGCACATTTCAAGGTTCAGATGGAAACTATTACGTCAGATATATTTTCAACATGGAAGCAAGCCAGGAATTCGCCCGAGACTTTTAAGAAACAGCGATGTTCCAACAGTATTTAAAATCTATTGCAGCAAAAACACGGGCTGAATAGCGTAGGCAAGATCTAAAAATACTTTGTGTGCATTACGATCGTAATGTAGGTTTACTTTGTGGTGAATACAGAGTGTTCCGAAATAACTGGTCACTGGCATGCTCACATAAAAAAAAAGATTTGAGACGTTCCTTTGATGAGTTTCAGATACCGTAAATCAGATGTAGGGCATTGAGGGTTACTTTGTCCCATAGGCTTGTTTAGGTTTGATATTGCGTCTGTGTTGGTAGACATTTTGTAATACTGTTGAGGGTTACTTTGTCACATAAGCCTATTTAGGTTTGATATTGCGTCTGTGTTGGTAGACATTTTGTAATACTGTTGAGGGTTACTTTGTCACATAAGCCTATTTAGGTTTGATATTGCGTCTGTGTTGGTAGACATTTTGTAATACTGTTGAGGGTGACTTTGTCACATAAGCCTATTTAGGTTAGATATTGCGTCTAAGTTGGTATACATTTTGTAATACTGTTGAGGGTTACTTAGTCACATAAGCCTATTTAGGTTTGATATTACGTCTGTGTTGGTAGACATTTTGTAATACTGTTGAGGGTTACTTTGTCACATAAGCCTATTTAGGTTTGATATTACGTCTGTGTTGGTAGACATTTTGTAATACTGTTGAGGGTTACTTAGTCACATAAGCCTATTTAGGTTTGATATTACGTCTGTGTTGGTAGACATTTTGTAATACTGTTGAGGGTTACTTTGTCACATAAGCCTATTTAGGTTTGATATTACGTCTGTGTTGGTAGACATTTTGTAATACTGTTGAGGGTTACTTAGTCACATAAGCCTATTTAGGTTTGATATTACGTCTGTGTTGGTAGACATTTTGTAATACTGTTGAGGGTTACTTTGTCACATAAGCCTATTTAGGTTTGATATTGCGTCTGTGTTGGTAGACATTTTGTAATACTGTTGAGGGTTACTTTGTCACATAAGCCTATTTAGGTTTGATATTGCGTCTGTGTTGGTAGACATTTTGTAATACTGTTGAGGGTTACTTTGTCACATAAGCCTATTTAGGTTTGATATTGCGTATGTGTTGGTAGACATTTTGTAATACTGTTGAGGGTTACTTTGTCACATAAGCCTCTTTAGGTTTGATATTGCGTCTGTGTTAGTAGACATTTTGTAATACTGTTGAGGGTGACTTTGTCACATAAGCCTATTTAGGTTAGATATTGGGTCTAAGTTGGTAGACATTTTGTAATACTGTTGAGGGTTACTTAGTCACATAAGCCTATTTAGGTTTGATATTACGTCTGTGTTGGTAGACATTTTGTAATACTGTTGAGGGTTACTTAGTCACATAAGCCTATTTAGGTTTGATATTACGTCTGTGTTGGTAGACATTTTGTAATACTGTTGAGGGTTACTTTGTCGCATAAGCCTATTTAGGTTTGATATTACGTCTGTGTTGGTAGACATTTTGTAATACTGTTGAGGGTTACTTAGTCACATAAGCCTATTTAGGTTTGATATTACGTCTGTGTTGGTACACATTTTGTAATACTGTTGAGGGTTACTTTGTCACATAAGCCTATTTAGGTTTGATATTACGTCTGTGTTGGTAGACATTTTGTAATACTGTTGAGGGTGACTTTGTCACATAAGCCTATTTAGGTTTGATATTACGTCTGTGTTGGTAGACATTTTGTAATACTGTTGAGGGTTACTTTGTCACATAAGCCTATTTAGGTTTGATATTACGTCTGTGTTGGTAGACATTTTGTAATACTGTTGAGGGTTACATTGTCACATAAGCCTATTTAGGTTTGATATTGCGTCTGTGTTGGTAGACATTTTGTAATACTGTTGAGGGTTACTTTGTCACATAAGCCTATTTAGGTTTGATATTGCGTCTGTGTTGGTAGACATTTTGTAATACTGTTGAGGGTTACTTAGTCACATAAGCCTATTTAGGTTTGATATTGCGTCTGTGTTGGTAGACATTTTGTAATACTGTTGAGGTTTACTTTGTCACATAACCCTATTTAGGTTTGATATTACGTCTGTGTTGGTAGACATTTTGTAATACTGTTGAGGGTTACTTTGTCACATAAGCTTATTTAGGTTTGATATTGCGTCTGTGTTGGTAGACATTTTGTAATACTGTTGAGGGTTACTTTGTCACATAAGTCTATTTAGGTTTGATATTACGTCTGTGTTCGTAGACATTTTGTAATACTGTTGAGGGTTACTTTGTCACATAAGCCTATTTAGGTTTGATATTGCGTCTGTGTTGGTAGACATTTTGTAATACTGTTGAGGGTGACTTTGTCACATAAGCCTATTTAGGTTAGATATTGCGTCTAATTTGGTATACATTTTGTAATACTGTTGAGGGTTACTTAGTCACATAAGCCTATTTAGGTTTAATATTACGTCTGTGCTGGTAGACATTTTGTAATACTGTTGAGGGTTACTTTGTCACATAAGCCTATTTTGGATTGATATTGCGTCTGTGTTGGTAGACATTTTGTAATACTGTTGAGAGTTACTTTGTCACATAAGCCTATTTAGGTTTGATATTGCGTCTGTGTTGGTAGACATTTTGTAATACTGTTGAGGGTTACTTTGTCACATAAGCCTATTTAGGTTTGATATTGCGTATGTGTTGGTAGACATTTTGTAATACTGTTGAGGGTTACTTTGTCACATAAGCCTCTTTAGGTTTGATATTGCGTCTGTGTTGGTAGACATTTTGTAATACTGTTGAGGGTTACTTTGTCACATAAGCCTATTTAGGTTTGATATTGCGTATGTGTTGGTAGACATTTTGTAATACTGTTGAGGGTTACTTTGTCACATAAGCCTCTTTAGGTTTGATATTGCGTCTGTGTTGGTAGACATTTTGTAATACTGTTGAGGGTTACTTTGTCACATAAGCCTATTTAGGTTTGATATTGCGTCTGTGTTGGTAGACATTTTGTAATACTGTTGAGGGTGACTTTGTCACATAAGCCTATTTAGGTTGGATATTGCGTCTAAGTTGGTAGTTATTTTGTAATACTGTTGAGGGTTACTTAGTCACATAAGCCTATTTAGGTTTGATATTACGTCTGTGTTGGTAGACATTTTGTAATACTGTTGAGGGTTACTTTGTCACATAAGCCTATTTAGGTTTGATATTACGTGTGTGTTGGTAGACATTTTGTAATACTGTTGAGGGTTACTTAGTCACATAAGCCTATTTAGGTTTGATATTACGTCTGTGTTGGTAGACATTTTGTAATACTGTTGAGGGTTACTTTGTCACATAAGCCTATTTAGGTTTGATATTGCGTCTGTGTTGGTAGACATTTTGTAATACTGTTGAGGGTGACTTTGTCACATAAGCCTATTTAGGTTAGATATTGCGTCTGTGTTGGTAGATATTTTGTAATACTGTTGAGGGTTACTTTGTCACATAAACCTATTTAGGTTTGATATTACGTCTGTGTTGGTAGACATTTTGTAATACTGTTGAGGGTTACTTAGTCACATAAGCCTATTTAGGTTTGATATTACGTCTGTGTTGGTAGACATTTTGTAATACTGTTGAGGGTTACTTTGTCACATAAGCCAATTTAGGTTTGATATTACGTCTGTGTTGCTAGACATTTTGTAATACTGTTGAGGGTTACTTTGTCACATAAGCCTATTTAGGTTTGATATTGCGTCTGTGTTGGTAGACATTTTGTAATACTGTTGAGGGTTACTTTGTCACATAAGCCTATTTAGGTTTGATATTGCGTATGTGTTGGTAGACATTTTGTAATACTGTTGAGGGTTACTTTGTCACATAAGCCTCTTTAGGTTTGATATTGCGTCTGTGTTGGTAGACATTTTGTAAAACTGTTGAGGGTTACTTTGTCACATAAGCCTATTTAGGTTTGATATTGCGTCTGTGTTGGTAGACATTTTGTAATACTGTTGAGGGTGACTTTGTCACATAAGCCTATTTAGGTTTGATATTACGTCTGTGTTGGTAGACATTTTGTAATACTGTTGAGGGTTACTTTGTCACATAAGCCTATTTAGGTTTGATATTACGTCTGTGTTGGTAGACATTTTGTAATACTGTTGAGGGTTACATTGTCACATAAGCCTATTTAGGTTTGATATTGCGTCTGTGTTGGTAGACATTTTGTAATACTGTTCAGGGTTACTTAGTCACATAAGCCTATTTAGGTTTGATATTACGTCTGTGTTGGTAGACATTTTGTAATACTGTTGAGGTTTACTTTGTCACATAACCCTATTTAGGTTTGATATTACGTCTGTGTTGGTAGACATTTTGTAATACTGTTGAGGGTTACTTTGTCACATAAGCCTATTTAGGTTTGATATTGCGTCTGTGTTGGTAGACATTTTGTAATACTGTTGAGGGTTACTTTGTCACATAAGCCTATTTAGTTTTGATATTGCGTATGTGTTGGTAGACATTTTGTAATACTGTTGAGGGTTACTTTGTCACATAAGCCTATTTAGGTTTGGTATTGCGTCTGTGTTGGTAGACATTTTGTAATACTGTTGAGGGTGACTTTGTCACATAAGCCTATTTAGGTTTGGTATTACGTCTGTGTTGGTAGACATTTTGTAATACTGTTGAGGGTTAATTTGTCACATAAGCCTATTTAGGTTTGATATTGCGTCTGTGTTGGTAGACATTTTGTAATACTGTTGAGGGTTACTTTGTCACGAAGGCTTATTTAGGTTTGATATTACGTCTGTGTTGGTAGACATTTTGTAATACTGTTGAGGGTTACTTTGTCACATAAGCCTCTTTAGGTTTGATATTACGTCTGTGTTGGTAGGCATTTTGTAATACTGTTGAGTGTTACTTTGTCACATAAGCTTATTTAGGTTTGATATTGCGTCTGTGTTGGTAGACATTTTGTAATACTGTTGAGGGTTACTTTGTAACAAAGGCTTATTTAGGTTTGATATTGCGTCTGTGTTGGTAGACATTTTGTAATACTGTTGAGGGTTACTTTGTCATAAAGGCTTATTTAGGATTGATATTGCGTCTGTGTTGGTAGACATTTTGTAATACTGTTGAGGGTTACTTTGTCACATAAGCCTCTTTAGGTTTGATATTACGTCTGTGTTGGTAGGCATTTTGTAATACTGTTGAGGTTTTCTTTGTCACATAAGCTTATTTAGGTTTGATATTGCGTCTGTGTTGGTAGACATTTTGTAATACTGTTGAGGGTTACTTTGTAACAAAGGCTTATTTAGGTTTGATATTGCGTCTGTGTTGGGAGACATTTTGTAATACTGTTGAGGGTTACTTTGTCACAAAGGCTTATTTAGGTTTGATATTGCGTCTGTGTTGGTAGACATTTTGTAATACTGTTGAGGGTTACTTTGTCATAAAGGCTTATTTAGGATTGATATTGCGTCTGTGTTGGTAGACATTTTGTAATACTGTTGAGGGTTACTTTGTCATAAAGGCTTATTTAGGATTGATATTGCGTCTGTGTTGGTAGACATTTTGTAATACTGTTGAGGGTTACTTTGTCATAAAGGCTTATTTAGGTTTGATATTGCGTCTGTGTTGGTAGACATTTTGTAATACTGTTGAGGGTTACTTTGTCATAAAGGCTTATTTAGGATTGATATTGCGTCTGTGTTGGTAGACATTTTGTAATACTGTTGAGGGTTACTTTGTCATAAAGGCTTATTTAGGATTGATATTGCGTCTGTGTTGGTAGACATTTTGTAATACTGTTGAGGGTTACTTTGTCATAAAGGCTTATTTAGGATTGATATTGCGTCTGTGTTGGTAGACATTTTGTAATACTGTTGAAGGTTACTTTGTCATAAAGGCTTATTTAGGATTGATATTGCGTCTGTGTTGGTAGACATTTTGTAATACTGTTGAGGGTTACTTTGTCATAAAGGCTTATTTAGGTTTGATATTGCGTCTGTGTTGGTAGACATTTTGTAATACTGTTGAGGGTTACTTTGTCATAAAGGCTTATTTAGGATTGATATTGCGTCTGTGTTGGTAGACATTTTGTAATACTGTTGAGGGTTACTTTGTCATAAAGGCTTATTTAGGATTGATATTGCGTCTGTGTTGGTAGACATTTTGTAATACTGTTGAGGGTTACTTTGTCATAAAGGCTTATTTAGGATTGATATCGCGTCTGTGTTGGTAGACATTTTGTAATACTGTTGAGGGTTACTTAGTTACATAAGCCTATTTAGGTTTGATATTGCGTCTGTGTTGGTAGACATTTTGTAATACTGTTGAGGGTTACTTTGTCATAAAGGTTTATTTAGGATTGATATTGCGTCTGTGTTGGTAGACATTTTGTAATACTGTTGAGGGTTATAGTAGATACTTTGTAGTATATCATTAGTCTTACTATGCCAAAATACATTAAACATAAACTACTCACATCTTAACGGTAGACTTTTAAAACAATAGGAAATTGTCCAACTATACCTCGTTATATTATTTTTAAAAATAATTCAAAACTAATGTTTCATATAACACTATATATATTGACAAAAATATAAAAACTTTTCAACTGCGACAGATTTTTAGAGAATTTCTCTTATAAATTGCATATAAGCTGAGGATTAAATTGAAAATTGTTTTCGAAATTTTTAAAAAATTTTATAGTAGTTTTCCAAATTCCTAATTCAAAGGCAACTAGGAAATTGGCAAATTAAAAAGAGAAGGGAGTAAATAAACTAATTTTTAATTAGCATTTATTACATATGGTTTGATCGTTAAAATATACATAACCTTTAGCATTAAATAACATTAAAGTGATTACTTAATTAATTAATTATTCTTGCATTGTAGTCTTGGGTTAACTTTTAAGACCCAAGACTTCTCAAGTGTTTACGTTAAGAAGCCTTCACCCTAATAAAACCATGTATTTACGTTCGTATTGATTTAAAATACTTTTTTGTAATTTGCAGTTACCGTTAATAAAGTTAACTTACGTTTTCATAATTTCAAATAATCCACAACTAATTTCTTTTAATTAAACAAGACTCGTGATGATAACGTTTCACACACACACGCACGCATACACACGCGCATGTAAAATCTGTTATATATATATATATATATATATATATATATATATAGGCCTATATATATATATATATATATATATATATATATATATATATAAACCTTTATTTTTAAATTAAAAATAAATTTGTATTTTAGTAGTAAAATATCGTTCATATGTACATACATATATATATAAACATTTATTTTAATATATTAAGGATGTTTAATATATATATATATGAAATTAGAGGTTTACTAATCTGTATGTACTATGTACAAAATGTTTTACCTGTTTTACGTATTTTTTAATCAGTGATATTTTTAAAACAGATTACTGTACTTTAAAGAAGCCGAATGCAAAAATCCAGCGTTATCAATTTGGACATAAGTAGGCAGACTGCAACAAAAACAAACAAGTTTATTTCTATAATATTAATCGGCAATCATTGCAATGATTTTATTTATTTCAAAATTGACACCAATTTTCTGTAATTTATCCTGAAATATAATCTATGAGGCACATCTGTATTATAACAATTTTATTACTCTTTTATTAATAAAAACCAAATTATACATTAATGGCAAGGGACATAATGTATGTGAAAAATATACTACAAAATGTGTTGCACCTAAACGCCATAAAAAATTAATTAAAAAAAATGTGCTTATTGTTTGAGAATTGAAATTTGGGTAAAACTTCAAACAAAATCTAATCTCAGACAACGTAACTGTACTGGATTCACGTTTTACCACTGAAACTAAAATATAGTTCTCGATATTGTAACATTTACAATTTATGTCATGCAAATGCCGAATTATAACTTCAAACGTCAACTAATACACCTCTAGATCAGCCATTGGCAGTTTTAATGAAATTCATAAGTGTCTATTATTTCTTTAAAATGAAATATTCCTTAGAACAGATGTCGCCGTGTGCCTTGTGTTTGATATAAATAATACCAAGTCGGTTTTGCATCAGTCGACCATTGTCGCAAGTGTCTCCGTGTGTGACTGTTTTTTTGTGTTTGTTTTGTTTTGGCTTCAACATATGTGTACCTCCTGGCCTAGAGTCTACCCCACAAGGGAACTCAGCATGCCGCTAAAACCGGCTCACTGCAAGATGAACGTTGTGTAATAAAAAAAATCGATTAAAATACCACGAAAAAATAAAAATATATGCCAGTAAAACGCTTTACAAAAATTGAACCTATAACCATTAATATTATTGCCATTCAATTATTATTTAATGTAAATGATTCAAGTTTTTATGAAAGTAACAAACCGCTAAATGACGAAAGAGTAAAGAAAACAACAGAGAACGTTCAATACTATTTTACTGTAGATATTAATCCGAGTAGTAAATGCTTTATTATGGGAACATAAAGTACATATTTAGTAAAGTTTTAAAAATAACCGATTTTACGACCTTATATATTAACTCACCAAATCTTATACGAAATATTAGCAAATACAAAATACTCGTATTACTGAATACTGTTTAAATTAAAATTTTCAACACGTGATAAAATATTCCGGCTTTTAGTTTCATCATGGATACAGTATAATATATATATATAGGTATGGATATAACATATATATATATATATATATGAAGTTATATATATATATATATATATATATATATATATATATATATATATATATATATATATACACACACACACACACATATGGATATATATATATATATATATATAAACACATTTGTACATAATATAAGGAAAGGGTAGTATTCAATACTTTATAATGCTACTAGTATTATTTATTCCCAAATTTAATTCAGAATTATTTGGATTTGGATTGATAATTACAAACATATAAAAAAAATTACATTGCAGTTCACGGAAACAGCCTACTTTAAAAGCGAAGAGTCCAATCTCATCAGACATCTTAGGACGTACAGAAGGCAGCTCTTTACTATCTTTTGCTCTTAATTTTATGTTTATTGCTACAAATTGTAGCTATATTATTCCACAGTGTTTCCTGCTCAGTAAGCCTTATTTTGGCAAATGTCCATCGAATTAATTTTTGCTCTTTAAGTAACTTTTTTATTACAGGCCATTAGATATAGAACTTCCTACTGACTGCGGAATAAAATCTTAATGCCACTGTTCCAGTTAATGTGTTTCTGAAATAGGCTACGAATTTGTACAATTAGTATTTATTTTACCAACCGAGACTTTGGAAAAGTTAAATAACATTGCCATTATACATGTAAAAAAAAATAATAATATGAATTACATATTTAATTATAATTTATACAAACAGCTTAACATATACAATTAAAATCAAGCCATGTTAAGAAAATAATCCTCAAATATTTTAAAAGTCGAATACAATTTTTTTTTTAAATTAACTACTGCCGAAATTTTTTATTGTATTTTGAGCATAAATACTAACAATAATATAGAAAACAAAAAAAAAGTATAAGAAGTTATTGCATAATTGGGTAAATACTTTAGACTTGTAATCATCTTAAATTCACTAATTAAACTATAAGTAATTATTGCATAACTGAGTGAACACTTTAGAGTTGTAATTATATTGAATCCACTGAATTAACTACAAGTAATTATTGCATAACTGAGTGAGTACTCAGAGTTGTGATCATCTTGAATTCACTGATTAAACTATAAGAAATGATTGCAAAACAGAGTGAATATTTAGAAAGTATTCACTGAGACTAAGGTATTCACTCAGTAATGGAAAATTTACTTATAGGTCAACTTTAAATGATTTCATGACAAAAAAAACTTATTAAAATATTTAAAGAAAGGTTCAAGAAAAGTAGTTGTTAGAAATAAAAACTAAAATCAAATTAGTAACTGTAAAATCAACTAACTAAAAATATTATTATAAAGGGAAAACTATAACATTTTATGAAATATATTCAGGTCACCTATATAGGCCTTAGCACAATCAATACATGTGGAATGATCACATAACACCACCTTTTTTAAATTCTTTTGGAGAACATGCTGACGACAAACATCCGTAAAAATAGCGAATATCGCTCCCAAGAACTAGCTTTAGGCAATATACGTATACATGATATGACAGTAGCCTATAGCTCCACAGAATTGTCTACTGTCAATATACATACAAATAATATGACCGTAGCTTAGCTCCATAGACCTGGCTTCAGTCAATATATGTATACATTATATGACAGTAGCCTATAGCTCCACAGAATTGTCTACTGTCAATATACATACAAATAATATGACCGTAGCTTAGCTCCATAGACCTGGCTTCAGTCAATATTTGTATACATGATATGACAGTAGCCTATAGCTCCACAGAATTGTCTACTGTCAATATACATACAAATAATATGAACGTAGCTTAGCTCCATAGACCTGGCTTCAGTCAATATATGTATACATGATATGACAGTAACCTATAGCTCCACAGAATTGTCTACTGTCAATATACATACAAATAATATGACCGTAGCTTAGCTCCATCGACCTGGCTTCAGTCAATATACGTATACATGATATGACAGTAGCCTATAGTTCCACAGAATTGTCTACTGTCAATATACATACAAATAATATGACCGTAGCTTAGCTCCATAGACCTGGCTTCAGTCAATATATGTATACATGATATGACAGTAACCTATAGCTCCACAGAATTGTCTACTGTCAATATACATACAAATAATATGACCGTAGCTTAGCTCCATAGACCTGGCTTCAGTCAATATACGTATACATCATATGACAGTAGCCTATAGCTCCACAGAATTGTCTACTGTCAATATACATACAAATAATATGACCGTAGCTTAGCTCCATAGACCTAGCTTCAGTCAATATATGTATACATGATATGACAGTAACCTATAGCTCCACAGAATTGTCTACTGTCAATATACATACAAATAATATGACCGTAGCTTAGCTCCATAGACCTGGCTTCAGTCAATATATGTATACATCATATGACAGTAGCCTATAGCTCCACAGAATTGTCTACTGTCAATATACATACAAATAATATGACCGCAGCTTAGCTCCATAGACCTGGCTTCAGTCAATATATGTATACATGATATGACAGTAGCCTATAGGTCCACAACACTGGCTTCAGTCATTACAAGCACACATGATGTGACTGTAGACTACATAGCTCCACAGAGTTTGCTACAGTCAATTTATATAATATTGTGATGGTGGCCTATAACACCACACAACTAACTGACGTCAAAACACGCACACATGATGTGATAGTAGCCTATAGCTCCACAAAACTAGCTTCAGTCAAATTACGTATATATGATGTGATGGTAGACTACATAGCTCCACAGAGTTTGCTACAGTCAATTTATATAATATTGTGATGGTGGCCTATAACACCACACAACTGACTGACGTCAAAACACGCACACATGATGTGATGGTAGCCTATAGCTACACAAAACTAGCTTCAGTCAAATTACGTATACATGATGTGACGGTAGACTACATAACTCCACAGAGTTTGCTACAGTCAATTTATATAATATTGTGATGGTGGCCTATAACACCACACAACTGACTGACGTCAAAACACGCACACGTGATGTGATAGTAGCCTATAGCTCCATAAAACTAGCTTCAGTCAATATACGTATATATGATGTGACGGTAGACTACATAGCTCCACAGAGTTTGCTACAGTCAATTTATATAATATGGTGATGGTGGCCTATAACACCACACAACTGACTGACGTCAAAACACGCACACGTTATGTGATAGTAGCCTATAGCTCCATAAAACTAGCTTCAGTCAATATACGTATATATGATGTGACGGTAGACTACATAGCTCCACAGAGTTTGCTACAGTCAATTTATATAATATTGTGATGGTGACCTATAACACCACACAACTGACTGACGTCAAAACACGCACACGTGATGTGATAGTAGCCTATAGCTCCATAAAACTAGCTTCAGTCAATATACGTATATATGATGTGACGGTAGACTACATAGCTCCACAGAGTTTGCTACAGTCAATTTATATAATATGGTGATGGTGGCCTATAACACCACACAACTGACTGACGTCAAAACACGCACACGTTATGTGATAGTAGCCTATAGCTCCATAAAACTAGCTTCAGTCAATATACGTATATATGATATGACGGTAGACTACATAGCTCCACAGAGTTTGCTACAGTCAATTTATATAATATTGTGATGGTGACCTATAACACCACACAACTGACTGACGTCAAAACACGCACACGTGATGTGATAGTAGCCTATAGCTCCATAAAATTAGCTTTAGTCAAATTACGTATATATGATGTGACGATAGACTACATACCTCCACAGAGTTTGCTACAGTCAATTTATATAATATTGTGATGGTGACCTATAACACCACACAACTGACTGACGTCAAAACACGCACACGTGATGTGATAGTAGCCTATAGCTCCATAAAACTAGCTTCAGTCAAATTACGTATATATGATGTGAAGATAGACTACATAGCTCCACAGAGTTTGCTACAGTCAATTTATATAATATTGTGATGGTGGCCTATAACACCACACAACTGACTGACGTCAAAACACGCACACATGATTTGATGGTAGCCTATAGCTCCACAAAACTAGCTTCAGTCAAATTACGTATATATGATGTGAAGATAGACTACATAACTCCACAGAGTTTGCTACAGTCAATTTATATAATATTGTGATGGTGACCTATAATACTACACAACTGACTGACGTCAAAACACGCACACATGATGTGATGGTAGCCTATAGCTCCACAAAACTAGCTTCAGTCAAATTACGTATATATGATGTAACGGTAGACTACATAGCTCCACAGAGTTTGCTACAGTCAATTTATATAATATTGTGATGGTGGCCTATAACACCACACAACTGACTGACGTCAAAACACGCACACATGATTTGATGGTAGCCTATAGCTCCACAAAACTAGCTTCAGTCAAATTACGTATATATGATGTGAAGATAGACTACATAGCTCCACAGAGTTTGCTACAGTCAATTTATATAATATTGTGATGGTGACCTATAACACTACACAACTGGCTGACGTCAAAACACGCACAAATAATGTGATGGTAGCCTATAGCTCCACAAAACTAGCTTCAGTCAAATTACGTATATATGATGTAACGGTAGACTACATAGCTCCACAGAGTTTGCTACAGTCAATTTATATAATATTGTGATGGTGGCCTATAACACCACACAACTGACTGACGTCAAAACACGCACACATGATGTGATGGTAGCCTATAGCTCCACAAAACTAGCTTCAGTCAAATTACGTATATATGATGTAACGGTAGACTACATAGCTCCACAGAGTTTGCTACAGTCAATTTATATAATATTGTGATGGTGACCTATAACACTACACAACTGACTGACGTCAAAACACGCACACATGATTTGATGGTAGCCTATAGCTCCACAAAACTAGCTTCAGTCAAATTACGTATATATGATGTGAAGATAGACTACATAACTCCACAGAGTTTGCTACAGTCAATTTATATAATATTGTGATGGTGACCTATAATACTACACAACTGACTGACGTCAAAACACGCACACATGATGTGATGGTAGCCTATAGCTCCACAAAACTAGCTTCAGTCAAATTACGTATATATGATGTAACGGTAGACTACATAGCTCCACAGAGTTTGCTACAGTCAATTTATATAATATTGTGATGGTGGCCTATAACACCACACAACTGACTGACGTCAAAACACGCACACATGATTTGATGGTAGCCTATAGCTCCACAAAACTAGCTTCAGTCAAATTACGTATATATGATGTGAAGATAGACTACATAGCTCCACAGAGTTTGCTACAGTCAATTTATATAATATTGTGATGGTGACCTATAACACTACACAACTGGCTGACGTCAAAACACGCACAAATAATGTGATGGTAGCCTATAGCTCCACAAAACTAGCTTCAGTCAAATTACGTATATATGATGTAACGGTAGACTACATAGCTCCACAGAGTTTGCTACAGTCAATTTATATAATATTGTGATGGTGGCCTATAACACCACACAACTGACTGACGTCAAAACACGCACACATGATGTGATGGTAGCCTATAGCTCCACAAAACTAGCTTCAGTCAAATTACGTATATATGATGTAACGGTAGACTACATAGCTCCACAGAGTTTGCTACAGTCAATTTATATAATATTGTGATGGTGACCTATAACACTACACAACTGACTGACGTCAAAACACGCACACATGATGTGATGGTAGCCTATAGCTCCACAAAACTAGCTTCAGTCAAATTACGTATATATGATGTAACGGTAGACTACATAGCTCCACAGAGTTTGCTACAGTCAATTTATATAATATTGTGATGGTGACCTATAATACTACACAACTGACTGACGTCAAAACACGCACACATGATGTGATGGTAGCCTATAGCTCCACAAAACTAGCTTCAGTCAAATTACGTATATATGATGTGAAGATAGACTACATAGCTCCACAGAGTTTGCTACAGTCAATTTATATAATATTGTGATGGTGGCCTATAACACCACACAACTGACTGACGTCAAAACACGCACACATGATTTGATGGTAGCCTATAGCTCCACAAAACTAGCTTCAGTCAAATTACGTATATATGATGTGAAGATAGACTACATAACTCCACAGAGTTTGCTACAGTCAATTTATATAATATTGTGATGGTGACCTATAATACTACACAACTGACTGACGTCAAAACACGCACACATGATGTGATGGTAGCCTATAGCTCCACAAAACTAGCTTCAGTCAAATTACGTATATATGATGTAACGGTAGACTACATAGCTCCACAGAGTTTGCTACAGTCAATTTATATAATATTGTGATGGTGGCCTATAACACCACACAACTGACTGACGTCAAAACACGCACACATGATTTGATGGTAGCCTATAGCTCCACAAAACTAGCTTCAGTCAAATTACGTATATATGATGTGAAGATAGACTACATAGCTCCACAGAGTTTGCTACAGTCAATTTATATAATATTGTGATGGTGACCTATAACACTACACAACTGGCTGACGTCAAAACACGCACAAATAATGTGATGGTAGCCTATAGCTCCACAAAACTAGCTTCAGTCAAATTACGTATATATGATGTAACGGTAGACTACATAGCTCCACAGAGTTTGCTACAGTCAATTTATATAATATTGTGATGGTGGCCTATAACACCACACAACTGACTGACGTCAAAACACGCACACATGATGTGATGGTAGCCTATAGCTCCACAAAACTAGCTTCAGTCAAATTACGTATATATGATGTAACGGTAGACTACATAGCTCCACAGAGTTTGCTACAGTCAATTTATATAATATTGTGATGGTGACCTATAACACTACACAACTGACTGACGTCAAAACACGCACACATGATGTGATGGTAGCCTATAGCTCCACAAAACTAGCTTCAGTCAAATTACGTATATATGATGTAACGGTAGACTACATAGCTCCACAGAGTTTGCTACAGTCAATTTATATAATATTGTGATGGTGACCTATAACACTACACAACTGACTGACGTCAAAACACGCACACATGATGTAATGGTAGCCTATAGCTCCACAAAATTAGCTTTAGTCAAATTACGTATATATGATGTGACGATAGACTACATAGCTCCACAGAGTTTGCTACAATCAATTTATATAATATTGTGATGGCGACCTATAACACTACACAACTGACTGACGTCAAAACACGCACACATGATGTTATGGTAACCTATAGCTCCATAAAACTAGCTTCGGTCAAATTACGTATATATGATGTGACGGTAGACCACATAGCTCCACAGAGTTTGCTACAGTCAATTTATATAATATGGTGATGGTGGCCTATAACACCACACAACTGACTGACGTCAAAACACGCACACATGATGTGATGGTAACCTATAACTCCGTAAAACTAGCTTCAGTCAATATACGTATATATGATGTGACGGTACATTCAATATAAGTACAAATATTGTGACGGTAGCCTATAGCTCTACAGAATTGGCTTCAGTCAATATACGTATATAAGGGTTAGGCTATATTGCGGTATGTGTATAGCCTATTAAACCATAGCGCACACAAACACACACACACACACACACACACACACACACACACACACACACACACACACACACACACACACACACACACACAAACACACACACACACAAACACACACACACACACACACACACACACACATACACACACACACACACACACACACACACACAAACAAACAAATAAACAAACAAACAATCAAACCCACACACACACTCACCACGCACGCCCGCGCCCTCGTACACACACACACACACACACACACACACACACACACACACACACACACACACACACACACACACACACACACACACACACACACACAAATATATATTAAAAATGAAAAGATTATTATGAAATAGAAGATACAATTTTGAAATTGGGTGAACCTAAGCATGGCCTATATTAAAGCAATAGTCTAAAACGCTTTAAATTTTCTTCTTAATTAAAACGCCTAAGGTAATTTATATATGGAAGATTACAAAACGGATTAAATAGAAACTAATTTATTCATCGAAAGCGAACATCTGCGAGGACTGAACAATTAGATTCTGTGAGAAGGGATTTTAGATTTTAGCTGTATTAAAATTCCCTTGGCAAGAATTCAGATCATCCAGGTTCACAACAGCCTCTTAGTTTTCACAATTTCCGTTAGAATGCAGCAGCTATTTACTGGGGAACGTTTAGTTACGTTTACTACGACAAGATAGCGAAACTATCAAAAGTTCCTACGTGATAAATTTTAAATATTTAATTTTAAAAAGAATGACACAGTTATGAAATATACAGTTTGCAACAAATTTAAATATTAAATTTGAAAAAAATTCATCAGCATTTATTTTATTAAGTAAAAAAGATATTTTTACTTTTTTTGTAATAACTTGAATTAATAAGGAATTCGTGTTCATAAATTAATTACTGTAATAAATAATTACCTTTCATAAATAAATAAACAATTTATTTAAATCTATTTGTTAGTTAAATGTTAAATAATTATTGTTCTCTTGAGATACAGATTATACAGTTTTACAATGTGTAGCCCACAATATTTACTTACATATGTTTTACATTTACTAATAGAGTAAAAATGTAAACAATCTTTAACATTCTATAACACTAAGCCCCAATACCCAGTGCCCAGATTTTTTAAACGTCTATCAAGAAATTTTTCCTTTTTAGAACTTTTTAATCCGGAAGTTACGTTATGTTTCTTTTCAGTATTTATATTTCCACAAGCATGGGGAGATGTTTTGTTTTAGCTTGATACTTGGTTAGAACTTTCTCATAAACTTGCTGGCACGGAGGCTGGAGAGTTTGGAGGGAGGGGTGGTTCTGAATAGGAAAGGCCTACTAAAAAAAAACAACGGATAACGGTTATTTAATTGGAACAGCTTAATTGTTGATATTTTACTTTGTTTTTAGGTTAGTGGGATATTTTTTTTTTTCTAATCCGGCATTACAAATATCAGAAGTATTACAATATCTTATAAGACATAAAGTAATTATGATTCATTACAATAAAAGAATTTTAAATTTTGTTGCAAATGAAAACCCAAACCTAATAAGTAAAATATAAATGGCGCACAAATAATTTGGCAAAAAATCACTGCAAAGGTTTCGGACAATTAGGTTTATTTAGTAGCATCGCAAAGCAAAACTAACCAAAATTTAATTGAGAGCAACTGCATTTAAGGAAATATTTAAATTTGATTAATTAATAAAATACATTATATTAACAGTCGTCTTCCATCTGGGCGAAACTCCAAACTAAGCCCAAACTTATATGACAACTTGACCGAAAGTAATAGGACCTATTACAGTTTGAAGTTAAACGATTCGTCGAACATTTAGAACAACAGAATCCACAAATTCCGACACTGTTTCAAAACCAAGATATTCCTATTACAGAACTTTGCACCACTTTTTCTGGAGTTCGAGAAAAAAAATAAACATTGATTAAATTTCAAATTAACATAAAGCCAAATCAAATTACATTAATCTGTCTACTAAAAACTGATGCTTCAGTCCTTTTAAAGTATTTCAGATCCTACCACGCTATTACAATTTTCTGCTTAATAAGAAAATGCTCTTAGACGTCGGCCTGTTAGAGACAGCGACGTCACATTGTCTCTTATCTCATGGGGCGTATCCCCCGCCCTCTAACGCAATCTACACTTTATTACACTTTCCCGGCCCGTCTACTTCCGTTGAACAAACGGACAATTTCCTCTTATAAAAATATATAGACTGGAGGAAACAAACAAACAAAAACACTATGAAATTACACAAAAAGCCGTTGTGATAAGAATGCAATGACGTTTAGTTATTCCAGGAAATGATATGGAATAGTCTCTAAGGTGAAATGTATAGAATATTATTGGCCAGAAAAGCTTGGACAATATTTGAAACCTTCTACGCAAGAACTTGTGGTCCTAAAACGAGGCACACATCTACAAGCGTTTTAAAGCTGCCTCCAAAAAGCCGTAGGTTGCACGTCACATTGGAATTGACAATAAATAAGATTAATCACTTAAAAAATAGTTTATAACTATCCGAACTTTAAATTTCGTAAATTTGTTAAAACTTCCTGAGACAGAAAATTTTTGATAGCTATGTGGCGATCTTCATTAGTGTCTTCTGCTTGGAGATGTCGGGTCAAGCGGAGATGGTTTTAAAGGCAAGTTTTCGATAATATCAAAGAGTATGTGTGATTTATTTGTGTTATTTTTCCCCCTTAAAATAACTCTGCTATTTATTCATTGTACTATTAAAATTAGTTCCAATATATTTTCTAGACACAAATATATAATTTATTTCATCAGTACTTATAAGTAATTAATTCTGTCTTGCAATAATTTTTTTTAAAAATTTGTATATCCTTTCTTAAATTTACAATTTAGTTGAATAAGCAACATATATGAAAACAATTTTTAGAATAAATGACATCTCCAAGCAGAAGACACTGATGAAGATCGCCACATAGTGATCGAAAACGTTCTGTCTCAGTAAGTTTTAACAAATTTACAAAATTTAAAGTTCGAATAGTCATAAAGTATTGTTTAAGTAATTAATAAGATTCGCCGAACGTAATGGACTACAAAATTCAAGAATAAATAAGATATATCAAGATTAAAATTTAAAAAAACTCTATAAAAATATAGCATATTTGAAAAAAAAATAATCGGATAAATCTTAAAACAGGAAACAACGATGTCTTTAAATGAAGTTTTATTGTCTACCAACCGGTTAGATTGTTACGACTGTGCTGAGTTAAGGTAGATACATAACTCCTGGTACTTTATGTAGGGGAATTACTACGCAAAACGTGTATAGTTTCGCGTGTCTGTTGTAGACCTACTCGCAACCGGTGTCGTAAGGACGCGAACACGCTACACTGCCATGTAAGGAGGGATAGTTGGAATTAGAAGCCATGCCATTACTTGGTACTGGAAATAGGGGAACGCTATGGTATAGCATGTACAGGGTTGCATACTTCAAGAAGGGCATATCTCAATCGGGATGAAGCAACTCTACCTATACGGTGTAGGAGAAACACCGCCAAAACTTTCCTCTATAAGGAGTACGAGGGAAAAGAGATTTCTATCTGTTACAATGCTAAAAACAACAGTATCTGCAGAATTATATTATAATCCCCCCATAGGACTTAGTATTACACATAATAAAAAATAATATAGTCACTCCAAAGCTAATAAAAACCTTCGTATGATGGTTAATAATAAATATTCTTCCTTTATATTTTACTCAGTAAATAATGTTATTTAGGTTTGCTTAAATAGGTTTTTTTTAAATATCTTATGCAGTTGTTATTAATTATAATTCTAATATTTTATATAAATGTCAATTAAAAAAAAAAAAACTTATTCTCGATTCAAACTGTTTTAATTATTGAGTCTACATTTTCTAGCAGGTTTTCTTTCTGTAGAGAAAAGAATCTGACGTCTTGTATGTACTATTAGGCCTACATACGTTGAGGACTCTAATGAACTTTAATAAATAGTATTTATTTAATTAATGTTCCTTTTATCGTCGACGTTTCGGCCATTCACAGAATGTTATGGCCATTTTCAAGACTAAAACAACATATAACTGACATAATTATAGCCAACAACTCAATAAATCATAAAAGTATATTATATCTCAAAACATCACACATCACGATTAAACACATTTTTTAACGGTCATTTTTCTAAAGAGTTTAACGTTAAAATTTTAACGAATTTGGAAAATATATATGCTAAGATTTCTATGCGCCCAACTAAAAGCTGTAAATCAGCTTAGATTTCCATTTATTAAAGCTTTACCCTATGTTTTTCCACGCTCTGTATTTTATAAAAATAAAGAAGGATTATATTATTTACGCCCGCACTTAATATGAATATGCAATTTGTCTTACTTCTAGTGTTGATTAAATTTAAATCTCTAGGATCTTTTACGCGGCGTACTTTGTAAAATAGAATAAGACGAATGTGAAAAACTGTCCGTAGGTAAATTAAATTATACACAATGATGAGACGGAGGGGGCATTATGCAGATGTGCGCTTTGTATGAGTTGCTCATTACGTTAAGAGAACCTGCTATTCATATAATGCCTTACATGTATGCAGCAGTCTGGATCATTATACGAATCCTTCCTCAGTTCTTTACCACAGTCGCAGAGAAATAATGAGATTGTCTGACTTTCTAAATTAGATTTTCCTAATTTAAATTTAACAAAGACAAAATTTCTCGACCGTTTTTATAAATATTCTGCTTTTAGACTCTCCGGCGCAAAATAACCGCCTTTTTCGAATCTTTAAGCAATAAAGCCACACATGGAATGGCTACGAGACTTTGCATGTTTAGCTTTAGTTTAACTTGGAATACAGAATGCTATGTAAATTATGCCCAAGCGGAAAGGTTGGCATTTTGTGTGTAATATTAATGCCCAAACGCTATTAAAATAAATGCTTGTAGCGAGTTTACTTCACTACCCAAACGTACATTTACGAAACCAAATCGGTTATAACCCGGAAACGCTGTCAAAGCCAAGCTCATTGCTTAAACCTTCCCAGGTCAGACCGTTATGTTTGCTATTCACTTTAATATTACACGAATTTTATTTAATTGTAAAATGACACAACTATTCTTTGAGCTTAGTTGTGAGGTTATGTTAAAACAAACAAAAGTCATACACAAAACTCACAAATTATTCATTTATTGACTCAAAGGCTTTTCAATGACAAAGTCATCATCATCATCAGTGAGTGTTGCTACTACAAACTCTAACTTACAACTGCTGTTGTACAACACTGATGATGATGACTTTGTCATTGAAACGCCTATGAGTCAATAAAGGATTAATTTGTAAGTTTTGTGTATGTCTTATTTGTTGTAAAATGATTAATTATGCCAAGATTTTATAAATTTTATGTAGTTACATATATATTTAGTTAGGCTCACCAAAGAGGAAAAATCGAGACGATGTTTCTAAACGTTATGCTTATCTACAATTATTTACTTTTCTGTTGAGATTTCAGCCTACCACTTACAACATTACTAAAGTAGTATACAGTAGAAGGTGCAGTACTTACTTAGTCAGCAAAACAAAGCAATGTATTTACCTGAAAATATAGAAAAAAACATTAAAAACAAGATAGAGATAACATTTTTTTATACTTTAAATTAAAAATATTTTATTTAATTTAGATAAATTATAAATAAAAATATAATACATAATTAAAAAGCACATAATTTAATTTGCAGAATCTGATTTTATGAAAATATAAAACACAACAGAA
Organism: Prosapia bicincta; assembly: GCA_036971475.1. Classification (NCBI taxonomy): domain Eukaryota; kingdom Metazoa; phylum Arthropoda; class Insecta; order Hemiptera; family Cercopidae; genus Prosapia; species Prosapia bicincta. Next base: position 314,963,851 of record JBAIZL010000002.1, read on the forward strand.
CAATTAATAGAATTAAACTAAGATATTAACTTGGATAACAGAAGTGAGGAGATAGGTTTAAATTACACACTGGATATCGTATTAAACAAATAATAATTATTAAAAAAAATAATGTTACTTAAGAAAACTATACAAATTATAAAATAATATTTCCTGTATCCATTTAGATATACTTATTTATAATATCTGTATGTTCAATTTAAATTTCTATGGTTAATATAACAATCGTAGCTATAAAAATTCCTATGCTCATAAAGATTGTCCTAATATTTTAATGTTAGGTGATTTTAATAATGAATTTTATTAGATATGAAAATCGATAATTGATCCACGATAAAGCGACTCCTAGAATCGCTTTAATTATACAAGCGCCTTTATTAGTTAAAAAAAACATTCTATAAGTATTTTCATATCTAATAGCATCACTTAAACATTTTTCTAATATAAAATATTTGGGAATTGAGTATGGATCGGTAAGAGCTACTTATTTGAGACATGTATCTGAACACACTGTGTATTTGTGTAAGTGTAGAAAAATTAACAATTAACTTTTAGTTCTTTTTAAATATGTTTAAATCTTTTAAAAAAATTAATTATTTTGTACTTTTTAGTTTTGTGTGACTTTTTTAATCATGTTGTCACTCTTGCTTTACGTTCCTGACTTGTCTCATTCGCTTTCGATTAAATTACAGTATCTGCAACATTTTTGTGTTTGAGGACGTCTTCTGCTGTATATGCATGAATCCTTAATGTCCAAAGAGTCAGCACAACCTCCTCCTATATTTGGTCCAAAGGAATCCTGGAACACCTGTGATCTAAGTCCTTTCATTTCCTTCTTGTCTTTATACTAACATCTTAAGTAAAGCCGTATTCTCAAGTCCCTTTGTATCTAGCTTTAGGCAAAAAATTCTTCATCAAATTCTTAGAATAAATAATGGGTTTAAGGTAAGACCACTGTATTTTGCTTCTAAGGAACCCTTATCATAGTTCATCATGTTTGCACTTAGTCATAGGTTTAATCGTAGTTTTAAGCGTCATTGTAAAGAAATCTAACATTCTTGTAATAGGGTAAGGTTAATTATAAGAACACTGTTCGTTAGGTCTTTGCCATAGGTTTAGTCGTAGTTTTAAGCGTCATTGTAAAGAAATCTAACATTCTTGTAATAGGGTAAGGTTAATTATAAGAACACTGTTCGTTAGGTCTTTGCCATAGGTTTAGTCGTAGTTTTAAGCGTCATTGTAAAGAAATCTAACATTCTTGTAATATGGTAGGGTTAATTATAAGAACACTGTTCGTTAGGTCTTTGCCATAGGTTTAGTCGTAGATTTAAGCGTCAATGTAAAGAAATCTAACATTCTTGTAATATGGTAAGGTTAATTATAAGAACACTGTTCGTTAGGTCTTTGCCATAGGTTTAGTCGTAGATTTAAGCGTCAATGTAAAGAAATCTAACATTCTTGTAATATGGTAAGGTTAATTATAAGAACACTGTTCGTTAGGTCTTTGCCATAGGTTTAGTCGTAGATTTAAGCGTCATTGTAAAGAAATCTAACATTCTTGTAATAGGGTAAGGTTAATTATAAGAACACTGTTCGTTAGGTCTTTGCCATAGGTTTAGTCGTAGTTTTAAGCGTCATTGTAAAGAAATCTAACATTCTTGTAATAGGGTAAGGTTAATTATAAGAACACTGTTCGTTAGGTCTTTGCCATAGGTTTAGTCGTAGATTTAAGCGTCAATGTAAAGAAATCTAACATTCTTGTAATATGGTAAGGTTAATTATAAGAACACTGTTCGTTAGGTCTTTGCCATAGATTTAGTCGTAGATTTAAGCGTCATTGTAAAGAAATCTAACATTCTTGTAATAGGGTAAGGTTAATTATAAGAACACTGTTCGTTAGGTCTTTGCCATAGGTTTAGTCGTAGATTTAAGCGTCAATGTAAAGAAATCTAACATTCTTGTAATATGGTAAGGTTAATTATAAGAACACTGTTCGTTAGGTCTTTGGCATAGATTTAGTCGTAGATTTAAGCGTCAATGTAAAGAAATCTAACATTCTTGTAATAGGGTAAGGTTAATTATAAGAACATTGTTCGTTAGGTCTTTGCCATAGGTTTAGTCGTAGATTTAAGCGTCAATGTAAAGAAATCTAACATTCTTGTAATATGGTAAGGTTAATTATAAGAACACTGTTCGTTAGGTCTTTGCCATAGATTTAGTCGTAGATTTAAGCGTCATTGTAAAGAAATCTAACATTCTTGTAATATGGTAAGGTTAATTATAAGAACACTGTTCGTTAGGTCTTTGCCATAGATTTAGTCGTAGATTTAAAGTCACACTGTAAATAACTCATCCTATTTATATATTCACTTCAAGACTAGTTATAAGGTCTCTGTTACATTTAAGTCAACACCCACTTTTACTTTTTTATGTCCTGTACAAAAACACACACATGTAAATAAACGCTGGGGAAAACAATGTCAGTCAGCTATACCCCCTGCAGTTCAATACCCCCCCCCCCCGATTAAAAATGTCAATTGTCCCCCTTAAATAAACGTCCTTCCCCTTGGAAAGGCCTCTTCTAAAACCCAACCCTAATACCTAGAGCCCTGTTCACATAATCCTTCGCAGCTCCGTGACAAAAACACTACAAAACTTCGGGGGCAACGAAACCCCTTCCTTCTCATGTCTGACCAACTGACTGTCAGCATAACTAACCTCAATATGTATGATATATTTAACTCGTATTTTATAAGCACTACTCTATTTCATTGTCATCTTGCCCTAAACTATGTTAAACATTTTAAATATTTAGTACATTAATATTTCAAATGCGGTTGTAAAATTTGTACCCTATGTGAGAAAGAGTTAATAAAAACATTTTAACTATAAATTTATATTAGAGAAGGATAAGATTGACAAATTGTGTATTAAAAAAAACCCAGGAAATCATTTATAACAGTAACAAAACATTTTCTCATAGTAGATGTTTTCTATAACTCTAGGCCACAAAAAATGTATCTATTCGTGTTTTTAAAAACGTAACTTTGGAGAAAAAAAGGTTTTAGTTTCCAATACTGATGAGTAAAAATTACATAATGAAGAAAATGAACACGGATATTAGAAATGTATTGGAACATTATAAAGAAACTTCTACTAACGAAAATCTACATTAATTTATTCAGATAATGTTAGGGTTCTATGTTTAGAGGGACAAGAGTAAACATAGACGTAAGCCAATCATATAATTTCGAGTTATGTTAAAGGGTTCGTATTTTGCGAGTATGAAACCTATATTTAGTCTATTTTTTCCTTAGATATGTAGGGTGATTTCTATTTCTTTAAAATTTTTTCCGCTTGACCAACTCTTTTTTTCCATTGTTAAAATATTTGAGGACAAAGGTTTGTCTCACATTTTAGCCCTTACCACAGACTAACTGCGATTTTTACCCCTTTCCCGACTGCTTACTATGCATCTAAGCCTATTTACAACATTAGTAACTGAACGCATTGAGTTGTATGAAATCACAAACATACGCTGCAGCTACAAAACAGTTCTTTTTAAATTAAGCTTATATAAAAGGTATTCGGAAAATGAAAGTACAATGAGACAAAAGAAAGAACAGAACGAATTCGTGTTTTATTTCATTAGGAGAAGAATTGGTCCATTATTCGGTGATAGCATTCAGCAGAATTTCAATGGTTCGTGTATACTGAAAATTAATATGCTCCATACATGGAAAGCCAGTAACAATGGAGATCACAACCATCCATGAGACAATGGGGTCCGATAGACCGCTTGATTAGTTTAACTCCATCTATTTCTCTCTCTCTCTCTCTCTTTCTCTCTCTCTCTCTCTCTCTCTCTCTATATATATATATATATATATACATATATATATATATATATATATATATATATATATATCTGTCTCCCTCTTCTTTTATTATTCCCTCAGTTTTCTCGTTCACTTTTATATCATTTAAGTAAGTGGCAAAAATATAAAATGTGAAACCTCGTATGTAATTTTTTTTCTAGTTTTGACAGATTTTCACTTTTTAAGACTTGTCTTGAAACGATTGAAACGATAACCATAGCGTCAGTAGAAACATCATACCCATAATGGTTAATTGAGGGGTGTATTATTGTCAGTAAGAAGTGTTGAAATGTCGTAGAAAATAGGTAATTGAAAAATATTAAACTTACAATGTTGAAATTTAAAATTAATATAACAGAATATTTAAAAATTACTTTTAATACATTTTATGCACATTTAAAAATAATTATAGTTAATTAATTATGTATAATCAGTATAAATAACAATAAACCCGACACCATTACAACGTATTATTATCCTTTATTCTTCTTCAAATAATAACTAATTCACATAGTTATATAAGAACCCTTATGTACATTTAAATGACAAAGGCATCATCATCATTATCGTCAGAGGTTATAGCTACAATTAAATTTTAAAGTAGATTCAATAACTACGAGCTGTGTAACTTCCCGCTGTGTTGTGTAGAGAGAAATATAGCCACGCCCCTAAGCCTGTCTTACTAAACAGCAGTAGCCACACAACCGACATCTTGGCAACTAAAACACTGAAGGTCTTATAGAAAAGGTAATACAAGTATAGACCACTAAAATGGTAAAAATAAATTGTGTTTTAGTAAATATATAATAATAATTGTAGTGGTATTTAAGAACAAAAGTTAACAAAATTATTTTTAATACAGTAGAGAGCATAAAGATGAATTTAACCATTTGCCTTTTTTCCTGAATATTTTATAAAAATACTTTTGTAATTTTGAACAATTAAAAATATAAATAATTTAATATTAAAAAAAATCCAAAACTAGAATTCTATTTACCATTTTTTAAAAATATATTATATATAAATTAAACACATTACTTTGTAACATCAATTTTGAAAACTCACTGCGCAGCCAAAACTATTATTGATAGTCTATGATTCGTAGGAATTCATATTAAGGATTGTTTTTTTATTGGGCGATAATAAACATATCTTTTCATTTAAAACGAAAACATTACCTTTGACCCAATAAACACGAATGTTTTTTACAAAATTGGACTTGAATATTGTTTAATTTAAACGGTCTGGAAAAAAATCTAACTGTCCTAAAAACTATACGCTAACACACTAAGTGACTGTTTCTCTAAAACTTTCCATAACTGAAATGGATAATTCGGGAAAAAGAAAAAAATATCGTAACAAATATAAAAATATTGTCACTACATTTAAATAGGCCTACTATTTTGGAGGAATTTATCTATCTTAAAAATTGTATACTGTTAAAATATAATAAATTCATTTGTTACAGTTTGTAATATATTTTCGTTTCAAATGTTTATTTAAGCTTCATGTTTATCGATAGTGAAATAATATAAAATTTGGATTACTAATAAAAACATAATCAGTATATTTAGTGTGAAAACAAAAATTTGATTTACTCGGAGTAACAGCAGACCTCGATAATTAAAAAAATATATATTTGTTATTTTTAATTAATGATTTCAATACAGTATCATTTAAAAAAAACGTTATCTTCACCTAATCAAAAATAGTTTGTCTCTCGCGTTGATTATTTTTAAAATAGCTAGTCTACTCACTATCAAGCTATTATAAAAAACTAATTTATGGATTCATGGTAAAAATACTGTAAATCCAAAATTACGACAAGTTTTATAAATGTCAAAAAGGACAAAATAAGAAGAAATGTTTTGTGCAACTTGAAGGAAAAGGAAATCACTGTAGACCTGTTGGGATTCGGCGGAAATGGAAGTCATTATGTATTTATAGACGAGAGAATCTTTCAAAAGGAATTCACAATGAACAATCTGTGGCGGCTTACACCTTACTGCTTACACAATCAATTGACTACCGCAGTCAGTTTTCTGCCAAGTTCCAACTTGTCTCAAAAAAATATATGAAAACTACATTTTATGAGGACCAATTGAAGAAATTAATGCGTTTCAAATATGTGGTAGTCTAACGATCAGTATAAATATTTTCGAAGTGAAAAACATAAGTTTTTAAACTATATTTTAAAAGAATTTTTAATTAAATTACTACAAAATTAATCAAAATATTCACTTTAAAATTTAAAATTAAAAGTTTTGATGGATGAATAAAACTAGTTACTGCACGGTTATAAAACATCTACCGCAAATAAAAGCAACGATTATTTGAGAATTTCGTTAATATTTGTTTACCTTGAATATTTTATATTGCTGTGATTAAATTAAAATAAAATTATATTTTAATTGAA
>JBAIZL010000002.1:314972644-315015144 GCA_036971475.1 Prosapia bicincta
TTATATACATTTTGATTTTATAAATTTATTGTGTCATAAATTTATAATTTTTATAAACGTCGTAAGTGATCTTAAATTTGTATTTTTTACAAAATTGGTTTACCTCGGATCATCAACGACCAGTCTTATCCATTGTTATCAGTCATTTCTTCTATAAAGATTCTTCGCGCTGCATTTCAACCTCATACAACATGAATCGGCTTCAAGTATCTCAGGTCATATAATGCTTGTATTACCGAACAACTGTAAGATTATGAGGGCATTTCACCACTTGATAGTAACAATAATTACTGATGTCAGAAATTTGTAAGCGTCTTATTTTAAATCACAGAATGTCAATGCCTTGACAACGTTTAAGAATTACATTTACATAAAGAAAAACGACATAACTTTTCATAAGTAAACACCATTCCATGTTACTTAAAACATTGCAATACTTAATTGGCGCCAAACGTGTATTAATTAACCTCTAACGTAATACGTATAACCAATATTAATTTATAACCCATAGTGCTTATCACTCAAAAAAGTAATTTTAGCTGGATCAAAAAGCGTTCGTAGAATTAATATATTATGACTTTCATAACGATTCCGTATTGTCAATTTTACTGATTTTATTTGTATATTTATCAGTTTTAAACAAAGTGTTAACAAAATCTTTTAAAACTCTATTAAAATTTTTATTTGCAATAACATACATAAAAGACTGATTAAATTAATAAAAACCCCTGGAAAAAATCAAACAGGATAAATATTTTAATACGGATTTACCAGTGAAGTCTTGTAAATACTAAGTTTATCTTTTATGGACATTTTACTGCATTTGAAACCACTAATTAGACGCTTTTCAAACACAATTTCATTTCTGTTTAATTATACATTTCAAAAGTAAATAAATCCAACTGAGAGGATAAAAGAAATTGCGACATCTGGAGGAGTTACTTTACATTTAATAAAGCAATAGATCGTTAATACAAGATAGTTGCCAGATACAAGAAAACCTCGCCCTATAACATTAGAGTCCTTGATTAATAATTTTTGTTCTAAATGTAACACACTTAAAAAACAAAAATAACAAGGAATTAAAGTCCTACATTTTACGGAACATTCTAACTACATAAAAAACACATGTTCTATAGACTATAACCAAGATTAATGTTAAGATTAATGCCAAAATTAAGAATTTCAATAACAAATTTAATAACATTTGGAGAAAATATGGTATATATATATATATATATATATATATATATATATATAACTAAGTCAAAATACAAATACAAGAATTATAATTGAATTTACAATTACAAATACAATTCTTGTATTTGTATTTTGACATAGTTCTTTATTAATACACAAGAATACATATTGCGATATATATATATATATATATATATATATATATATATATATATATATATATATAGGCATAAATATATTCAAGATTTGATCCCATTGTAAAATTATCCTTTATAAAATCTAGTTACGTTCCAGAGAGCGGATGATTATTAGAAAATTCTCCCAGTTTTAGACTTAATTGCTTCTGTCTAAGAATAACTCCATTACAGAAAAAAAATTGTTGACATTTAATTAGTTAGTTACTAGTTTACTTTCCTACGCAAGCAGGGGTTAACAATCCTGCCAGGGACAATATTTACAATTCTTTTCCGTTGTATTAAATATTTAATTCAACTGATTCAATTAAACTGAAGATATTAATAAAATAACCATCATTGTGCTGTCTAACACAGTTTATTCATCACAACTTTAAAAACACTCATATAAATTTGCTTATAAGAACAAACAAACTTAATATATTTACTACACTACGCGTTTGGTTAAACTTTGAAACTATTTAAATGTTTATATTTAAAGTAAGTAGGCCTACCTAAGAAAGTGTATGTACCATTTAAAAACAGTTTTTGACAGTCCTTAATCTCCTTTTAATAATGGCAGGGACAAATTTATTTTCCTTGAATTCAAACATTATCTTAAGAAATAAAGTACGCTTAGGTGAGACTTAAAAAGTTATCAATACCATTTTAATATAAATGTCACATTTTAAGTAATATTTAATATCTACACATAAAATTATTCGTCGGTAAATAACGGCATTAGAGAAAAGTCAGAAACAGTGATGCTTGCTTTCGGAGTTCACAGAAGTGAGGCAGATGTTGGATGGAAAATAAAAATCAGATTGAGCAAGTAAGTAAAGGTGACGTGAATGAGGGATGTACGAATCAAACAAGATTTGATGATTTTTTGCGCAGAAGGTATTCCAGTCAGGTCCGTCGCAGAGTCCAGACACGTCCCCGCTCGGAAAATGTAACAAAAGTTGTCTTTCCATTGGGCTTTGTATATTCACGGCTCAAATAAAACTGGTGCCAATATTAGCATAAATAAATACTCTGCGGTGCCGATAAATCCAGACTATTACCAGCAATAATGCAACTCAAACAGCCATTAGCTTGCGTTGTGTTTGCTTTGGATTTTGTAAGCTTTTGGTAATTTATCAGAATTAAACACTTCGCGCGTTCGCAAAGAAAAAATTCAAATTAATGGATGTCGCATAATTAAATTTACGTAAGGAATTTAAAAAGTTTTAGTCTATTTATAAAATGTTTATTTATTAACTACTTCCTACACTTAATAACAGGTATTTTGTACCTAATACAACTATATGGAATGAAGATATATAACTTAAAACAAGTTATATTAGTAACAAGTATGTTTAAAATGCCTTACTCTCAAAATCATTTTAAATAAGGTTAGCTCCTACTTAAACGTTAGTTTTTATATATAAAAAATATAAAACAAAATAGAATTTATAATACAGTATTTAAATTTTTAATTTCGATTCCATACATTTATGTCAATTTTAATAATATTCTTTTTAAACACACACACACACACACACACACACACACACACACACACACACACACACACACACACACACACACACACACACACACACACACACATATATATATATATATATATATATATTTATTAAAACAAGATTGGTTATTCAAATACAAGAATATTTAATAATTAATTATTGTAATTTTAATTCCTGATGATGTTGGTACTGTTTACCAACGAAAAGCTTTGAATATAAATTAATAAATATTCTTGTATTTGAATAACCAATGTTGTTTTAAATTATTAAACAAGAGAACGTATTATATATATATATATATATATATATATATATATATATATATATACACACAAACACACACAACACATACATGAACACACATACACACACACACACACACACACACACACACACACACACACACACTCACACACACACACACACACACACACACACACACACACACACACACACACACACACACACACACACACACACACACACACACACACACACACACACACACACACACACACACACACATACACACAGTTACATATGCACGTGTTCAATACATTTTTGAAGCCTTATTTTGTTACAGACAGTGACACAGTAGCTACAAAGGCAGTAAATACAGAGTATGCATGTATATATATATATATATATATATATATATATATATATATATATATATATATATATATATATATGCATGCCTATATACCAGCTACCTTAATGAGACCAAGTAAATAACCCGTTTCAAGCCGGTTGAGAGCAAATCTACTTCAGGTAAACAACTCTGTCCACGCGATATAACAATATTCCTATATAAATAGCACTAAGATGCAACTATAACTTTTCCTTAGTGCTAAATATTTTTATATACAAGCCTTTCTATCTCCGTACAAAAAAGGGGTTACAACGGACCGATATCTCCATAGCAGTGTGTTTACGTACAACTCTGCACATGAATGCCTTAAAATCCCCCCTCCCATATGCTGTTCTAGGGTTTTACACATTACGAGTAATCTAATAAAAACAAGAAAAAACAAATTTAATTGGCAGCCACTTTTAAACGTTTTTTTATTATAAAACGTTACGAGGTCTTTTATATTGGTTTTTTGAAATAAAACGTTCAAAAAAGTCTGTTATTTATAGGTTATGTATGCATTTTAGTATTTTATTTTCGTCATGTCCAATTAATTTATTCTCCTCTTTATTGAGAAGAAATATTATAATTAAATTAATTATTTTATTCAGTAAACATAAAAATTAACAATTTCATAAAATATCAATTCAAATGAAACTAGAAGTTACAGAATTTTTAAAATACTCAAAAGAAACACCTGCTATTGAACGACATCTAGTTTACCTAACAAAGTAGGTAACATAATAAGTAATAAATAAGTGCCTTTCATTATTCATAGCCAAACAGAGCACACCTTACAGTGATGACGGGTGAAATAAAATATACACAGGATATTTTATGTGAAGCAAAGTACAAGCTCGGAGTAATAGCAAGATATACTGGGAAACCATCGTACCATAAGTTGAATGTTATGTCAAAGAAAAATTTCATTAGAATATGATGTAGACGTTTGAAGTTTTTACGTTTGGTAAAATCGTGATAGAGAAATACATTTGTATGTTATGATGAAAGCAGTGTGGTCTTCATTACGTGAGAGGCTTGAGTTAGACAAAATATTATTGTAACTGTTTACGCGCTACACGTACTCGCCTTTAAGCAAGCACGTCAGTCCATTAGGCTTACAACAGTCCATTAAGAATATTACTTTTTCATTTGAACTTAATAATTTACATAAAAATAAATGGTGTAAGTGCGCATGCTCCATGGCTAATTATTGAGTAAATAGTTTTAAACACAATCTCATTTGATAATCACAATATTAACTATTCTAATTATTATTATTTCATATGTTATGTTTTTGTTCAACCGGTCAGTCTAAACATACTTTTTGTTTGTGCATTTCTTCCTGTGTCATAACAATAAATGCAGGTAGATGTTATATCTAGGTGGAAATATTAAATTAGTTACTTTACGATATACTGTATTACATCTACCGTGAAATAGCATGTTATAACAAAATATTTATCAAAAACGGAAAAAATAAGCCCAAACAGGAAAATATATCGTTCTTCAATTACATGCCAGTTTAAACTTTTTACTTCAAAACCGGTTATTAATCTGAACTTCTAGTAAACACTAGCTGCATGGTTAATCACGTAAACTGTTGCTACTTAAATCGGTTATTAATCTGAACTTCTAGTAAACACTAGCTGCATGGTAAATCACGTAAACTGTTGTTACTTAAACCGGTTATTAATCTGAACTTCTAGTAAACACTAGCTGCATGGTCAATCACGTAAACTGTTGTTACTTAAACCGGTTATTAATCTAGAGCTCTAGTGAACACTAGCTACAAGGTCAAACTGCAAATGAAACCTAACTGCAAACGTTTGGGAAATATCTGAAGGAAACAAGGTTTAGATAGGGTACATCGGCCAGTCCTTTATCAGACCCAATCAATTTCTTTGTATTTTTTAGGAGTATCAGGATCATCTACTGAAATACATACCCTTTAAAATTACTTTCCTATGCTAACTAAAATAAGTGCTGATACCATTGTGTTGTCATTTAGATAAATTTATCAACACAATTGAACTGTCTACTTCAGTTTAATTTTGACATTTTGTTTTGTGGTTCGTACGCCATCTGTCAGATATTGCAGATAGCTTACAAATTAGCAAGCATGAATAAGAAATGTTATGCATCATCACTCCATCAGACACGTCTCTCTCTCCCTCTCTCTCATCGCTTTCAGACGGAGAACTATGTTATATTTCAAAACTTAAATTTTCAAAATCCAATGAATAAAATATTCTAATGTAATTTTGTATTAGCTGTGAAGGTTTAACTAAGAATATTACGAGAGTTAGGGCTTCATTGTTTCACAGATCCAGTTGAGCCTTAGCCTAGTTAAATTGACATCCCAAGAGAATCTACCCCGAGACAACCTAACCTGTCTACCATATTCTTCTATTTTATAACCTATAGCGTTACGAATCTAATAACTTTTACAAATTGAACCTAAAGTTTCGACATACTTTAACATACATTTCTAAACTATATGTTCATTTAGTCACGCATAGAACGAGATTAAACGAAACGATACCGCGGACTACTTTTGTACTAGTTGTAAGAACGTAAAAATTGGATGTAAACGTGTCCAAAATTTAGTTATCTAATACAACACACAGAAACAGGCCCCCCACACACATACGCGCGCACGCACAAACACACAGAAACACACTAACCGACACCACCACCGGCAACCACAAGACATACAACACACAGAAACAGGCCACCCACACACATACGCGCGCACGCACAAACACACTAACCAACACCACCACCGGCAATCACAAAACATACAACACATAGAAACAGGCCACCCACACACATACGCGCGCACACACAAACACACAGAAACACAGTAACCGACACCACCACCAGCAACTACAAGACATACAACACACAGAAACAGGCCACCCACACACATACGCGCGCACGCACAAACACACAGAAACCCACTAACCGACACCACCACCGGCAACCGCAAGACATACAACACACAGAAACAGGCCACCCAACATACATACGCGCGCACGCATAAACACACAGAAACACACTAACCGACACCACCACCGGCAACCACAAGACATACAACACATAGAAACAGGCCCCCTACACACATACGCGCGCACGCACAAACACACACAAACACACTAACCGACACCGCCACCGGCAACCACAAGACATACAACACACAGAAACAGGCCACCCACACACATACGCGCGCACACACAAACACACAGAAACACAGTAACCGACACCACCACCGGCAACTACAAGACATACAACACACAGAAACAGGCCACCCACACACATACGCGCGCACGCACAAACACACAGAAACCCACTAACCGACACCACCACCGGCAACCACAATACATACAACACACAGAAACAGGCCACCCAACACACATACGCGCGCACGCATAAACACACAGAAACACACTAACCGACACCACCACCGGCAACCACAAGACATACAACACATAGAAACAGGCCCCCTACACACATACGCGCGCACGCACAAACACACACAAACACACTAACCGACACCGCCACCGGCAACCACAAGACATACAACACACAGAAACAGGCCCCCACACACATATGCGCGCACGCACAAACACACACAAACACACAGAAACACACTAACCGACACCACCACCGGCAACCACAAGACATACAACACTTATGAAGTTTTATTTTATTTAACTATATTTTAAAAGATCCATCTCTTATTTTAAAAAGAAAAGATAGCGTCGTAATACATCAATAATTTTCAATTATATTCATCCGTTGCCTTCTTGGTAATTTGCCTGCAGGATAAATTTTAAACCATTAAATTAGAATTCTTACAGCATCCTCTTAAATCCTGCAGTATTATATATTAGGAGAGGTATTTCATGAAACAGAGGATTTTTAAAATTTCGATGAATTAAACATATAGATAATGTATTAATTAAAAATATAAACAATTATTTAACTGTAAAATTATTAGTAATTTACAGTTAGGGGGTCTACTAATAATACCACAGTTAAATAAGTTTATTGTTAAACTTTGCAAACGAATAAAATAAACCATCTCAATAATAAAATTAGTCTATTCTGAAAAACGTTCGTAATTCATTTAATAAGAAAAAAACTTAAAATAACCTACACAAGTAACGAATATCACTCATTAATATAAATCGAATGATGTTAGTACTTCAATAAAAAATATTATACTTTTTTACCAACTTCAATAGTAGGTTTTGGGATTATAAATTTGAAAATGTGTTAAACATAGGAAAGGATTGATTACGAATTTTGTCTTGCAGAAGACTACAAATTGCATCAGCCAAACCACCGACATGTTGGTGGAGCGTCAACACAAGCTGAACAAATATCATCTAACGAGGTTCAACGACGGAGTATTGTCCGATATAATTAAATAGGTCTTGGCAAAACCGGTCATCTAGAAGAAGACACTGACGGGATCTTTTCAACAATTTTTTCAATCTGGAATTTCTCTCATACTCACATTTAACTCAGAGTCATAAAATACAATTAGAGTGTGACATGTTATGTAAATACAAATTTACAAAAGTACTGTTATGATGAGTTTTATGTAATGTTATTGCACTTGAAAAGTATTTTTCAATTACTGCCTTGAAAAATATACTGGGAAAAAGTTTTTTTTTTCATTTATGTGGTTTTAGACAACACTCGAGATTTTACCATCAATAATGACTTAATTTTTCATTTTTCGGGACCATATTAGGTACATTCAAAGATTAAAGTATGTATCTCTAAACAAACGGTAAATCCAGTTTTCATGAATGATTATTTCCAATAAATAACGTAAAAATACAATCAGTATTTTTTTAGTACAGTGATTAAAATAATTTTTTTACTCTAATATTTCTTCACCATGTGTATTTAAAATAGAAATGAACATATTTTAGGCATATAGATGGCTAATTATTTTGAAATTCCCTTAAAAACATAAAGTTATAACAAATATTTCTTAATTTTTTGTCCTAGTAAAGTTATTTTCTGCATAAGGAAATACTTTTTGTTTAGAATATTATTTTTTATCTGTTATTTATAAACTGTCCTCAATCCCCAGTTTAACGATTACAGTATTATTATAAAACTTATTTATTTATTATAGCTTGTCATAAAATTAACTAAGATTTGTAAATGTAATTACATTCTTCAACATCCAATATCACAAAAAGGATCGAAAATTCTAGGAATTCTTTAAGCTGGAAAAAAAGATAATACGGAAAAAAGAATTACTTGAGAAGATCACAATAACAAAAACAAACACATAATTTGTTTAATCCAGTTAGCAGAGAAAAGTTGGGCGCTGTGTTATCTTCTTCTTCATTCGGAAACTACACGCATTAGTGACAAAACACAATCACACTGGCACTGTTCCAGCGCCGGACAAGTCTGACTTCCTTTTAATCCATTTACGATAAAAATAGGACTCTTCCGTTAGAGTTAATGATCGTAACATAAAGTTTGTAAAGAAATATAAAACACAAGTTTCTGTAAAGGCTAACTTTACGCCCTATAGTCCAACAAACCATGCAACTTAAACTTACATGTGGTATTAAAAACTTAAATAACTTACAATGTTAAAAAAAAACATTATCAGCTTGGTTGAATATATTTTTATCAAATATGTCAGAAAAAAATGGTTTAGTAAAGCATATGGCTGTAATATTTGATGATATTGATAAATAGTTTATACACTTGTTATATATATATATATATATAAGTTACGTATGTGGTTAGGCTTAAAAGGTTTTTAAAAATAATTTTATTTTTATAAGCTTTTATTATAAACTTTTTATGAACCAGCTCCGTACCAAATCTGCGTAAGCAGGAATCTATTCTAATAAGCATTTAATTTAGTCAATTCACATTATTCGTTCACATAACTCCTCCATCCCTAAATAAAACTTAGGGGGTGGCGAAGTTTCGTCCTCTGTTGGAGTCCTCTTTATTTGGGAAGGTCGCCAGGTAATTGTTGATTTCTGGGATCCAGTTGATTATGCTGTCCGTGACTTCCAATGCAGTATACTCGCAGTTGGCGTTATTATTTCTAATGATGGACGTTTTACAATCCAATTTGTGGTGCATTATAAGGTCAAATGAGCAAAAGTATTTGGAATCAATTTTACCATTACAATCACTGTCTAAACTTAAAATTACAGAATTATGCAGTAACATGTACCTTACTTTTGGTATAATTGTTATATAAACTGTTTCATATTTTGTAGGTACAGAATGTAATTTATACAATTTAAAATGAGGTTTTTCTATAGTAGGTAAGTTTATAAAATATACAATTTTTTCAGAAACTAGTTTACAATTAACTTCAATCAGGTTTTCTAATTCCCACAAATTTTCTATTTTGGATTCTAAAGGTAATCTCTCATTATAATATTTATATATTTTGCTTAATTCCTCATATAGCTCTTGCGCTGAGATAAGACTAGGGTGTACAACACCTAGTTTACAAAATGTAAGAGAATTTTCCAAATCTATGATTACCTGTAACATTATGTTATATAAAATGTCCAATTGGTTTAAAATACTTCTAACTTTTTTAGTTCAACAAAGTCATTTACATTACTATTCACAATACCTAATTTATTCTTTAATTCTACAAAATTTTCGTCGATTACATTAAAAGTTTTATTTCATTCTTCCATAATACTATTACTAAGGGAGTATTGTGATTCAAGTTGATAAATAATTTTAATTTGCTCATTTTCAATATCTTTAATTATCTTTTCATATTTTTTACCATCATATGCATCTAAATTGCCTGTTATAGACTTGATAACGGATCCTAGTCCATCTATAAGACCTCTTTTTATTCTTTTACTACTGTTATCTTTTAAAAGTATAATTTCTAATTTCTCTTCAATTACGTTTTTACTGTGGTTAACATATTTAAAATATTTAACAATATCTCTTATTTTATTACCATTGTCTGTTACATATTAATTACTAAACAGGCTACTGTTACAATTGCAGCAGTTAGCTTCAAAATTTTATAATACATCATAATAATAGGAATCAATGTCGTTTAAATGATTTATAAAGTTTCTTACATTAAAATAGTGGACAAAGGTATGGTAGGAAGATTCTAATTTGGCTGTGGCAAGGACGAACAGGAGGGACCTGGAAAAGGATTTTGATGATTAGTTGTATTTCTTATCGTCCTAGGCCTTTTAATTTTTGACAAATGTATTTTTTTGTGTGCTATGATGTCTAGGCTTTATTTTACCGGTTTTCCTTTCTTTATTAATTGAAGATATTCTTCCTTGCTATATTTATTTTTTGTGTTACCCTGTTGTTGTATTATTTTTACATAAACTTCAGTTGCAATATCTGGAAGTGATTCCTTGTTTATATTTCTTTTGTCCAAAATTATTCTTTAATTTTTTTGGTTAGCATTTCTGATGTTTTCACACAGTGCTTTGTTTTCTCTCTATGGCTCAAAACGCAGTCGTTTGCAAACTGGTTTTCTACATCTACATCCAGTAGTGTGTTCGAGTTTATGTGACCAAATAAAACTTCACACGGCGTTAATTTAGTAACTGAATGTATGCTATTATAGTATATTTCACTTTCTTAATTATATTGTCCCTTTTGAACTTGATTCGATTATTTAAAAGTTTTATGTGTTCTGCTATCGTGGAAAGAACTCTTTCACATAATCCATTTGATTGGGGGTTTTGTGTACTTATAAAATGTATTTTAATTTTATGCAGGTGTATTATTTCTTTTACAACTCTATTGTTAAATTCCGTGCCATTGTCTGATATAATTATTTCTGGCACAACATAATGTCCGAAGTAATCTAGTAGCTTATCAGCAACTTCTGTTGCTTGCGCACTGCCCACACGGTACATCTGTGCGTAACGTGAGAAGGCGTCTACTATGCTTATAAAGCGCCTCTTTCTTGTGATATGCTATCCACGTGCACTACTTGCAAAGGCTTTGTTGGCGTTGATGTAAAATTCATTTCTAGTTTTAAAGGGATTCTGTCGTATTTAGTTTTTTGGCATATTTCACATGGGTTGATAAAATTTTGAATGTGTCCTTGTATGTTAGGCCAATAATATCTACGTTTAATTTGTCCATAAGTTTCTTGTATTCCGCGATGATTAGTTTTGCTAACATGATAATTATTTATTATTTCCAGCATTTCTTCTTCAGAAGTTAAATCCAATAATTTGTTGTTACAGTTAACTAAATTTAGTTCAGATTGTTTAAATGTTTTAGCTATGCATGATGCAAATCTCTCAAAAGTCATCTTAAAAATATAGGTTATATTTTATTTTAGGTTCCAAATATGATTTTACGAAGTTAACTATGTCATTATTCAGATTATTTTCTGATATATCAACTATTAAACTCATTTTCGAAATTCCAAATAACTTTATTTTCACTATTTTAGGTTCTTACTTTACTAGAGATAAAAATATTTGATTTTTGCCAAAGTTTACAGGCTCGTCGGAAATTGTAATCTCTATCTGAGTGTTTCCTTCAAAATTAGAGTGAACTGTCTGGTCCCTTTCTTTATTGATATTTTCCTGATTGCCGGTGGCGTTTTCTTCCATGTCAGTGTTTATTATCATAGATGGGTTATCATCCAATTGTGGGAAGTAACGTTGAAGTAAATCAGCTGAAGGCGTTTGCAAGTCCTCCTCTAAAGTATGTTGAGAGTTTGTTGACATTTTATTGTTGACATTCAATTGTATTCTCGATAGAGCATCCTCGTTTTGGTTTAATTTACCTTTTTTATATTTTATTTCGTAATCATATTCTTCTAGTATTAAACTTCATCTTATAAGTGTGGAATTTGTTTCTTTAACAGAAAATAACCATTGTAAAAGCTTATGATCCGAAAAAATTTTAAATTTTCTCCCAAATAAATAAGGCCTGAAATGTTTTGTTGGCCACACATTCGCTAATAGTTCTTTCTCAATAGCAGAATAGTTAATTTCACTGTCATTCAAAGTTCTTCTGGCATACGCTATGGGAAGGTGCTTTTCGTTTTTGTCTAGACTTAAAATTGTTGCTATCCCTCTCGTGGACACTCACCTTGACGCGGTGAGGGGGCTTAAACTTGGAATTCCATTAGCTTAAGCAAACCCAAGTGAACAAAGAGGTGTCCACAGAAGCTGCATAAGACCACTGCAGCCCCCTAATACATACACAAATATGGCAATCGGATCTCCGGGTGGGGACTGCTTTCTGTTATAATAAGCAAAGAAATAATCATCCTGATCGTCTTAAAGTAAACATCTGGAATATCAAGGACGAGCATATTGAATATGTAAGAGAATTACATGGAATAGATAGAAATATTATTATGAGAAATCGAGGAGTGGGAAAAAACAAAAGAATCGAATTATGGTGTCATAGCAGAAAGCAGGCAGTAGAAATGCATAACCAAATGAAGAAAAAGTCAAAAGATGAGAAGATGAAACAACATATATCATTGGGTACAAACTTTAATGAACGTGAGAGAAAAACAAAAGACCTGCATAATTCACACATTAAATATCAATCTCAGAAATTTTTGCACTGGAATTCCCGCTCCTTGATGAATAAAATAGAAGAGTTGAAACAAGAATTGGATTTGAGTAATGCTAAGGTTATATGTGTTCAAGAGGCATGGTTGCATGTAGACGAAAAGCGGCACCCTCGTTTCAAGAATTTTAATATTTTTAACAATTCACGAGCAAATGGCAGAGGTGGTGGTATAATAACTTTGATACATAAATCTATAGTTGTTAGAAGTCATCAATCTATCACCACCACAAATATGGAAGCACTTAGCTGTGACATAACTATTAACCAAGATATTAATATAAGAGTAGTCAACGTATATAATCCTAATCAATTAGTAACTGATGAGGAACTTCAAAAATTACTGATTTCAGATAAATGTCTCCTTATCATGGGTGATTTTAATGCTAGACATGGCTCTTGGAATAAAGGAAATAACAACAGGAATGGCCTAATAGTTTACGAATGGATTGTGAACTCCAATTTGGTACTTGTAAACAAAAAAAAGGAACCAACATACCAGTCACCAAGTACAGGATCATTGAGTACATTGGACCTTACCCTGTCTTCTCCAGATCTGTTAGACATAATCAGTAATTGGTATGTGGGTAAAGATCTAATTAGTGACCACTTCCCAGTATATTTTAATATCGACAGTAAAGAGGGAAATGTTAATGCACATAGAATTATTACTACGCAACATAAAATAAAGGATGCAAATTGGCCCCTATTTAGACATCTTACTAATAACACAGTAAACTGCACAGAAAGTAATACAGAAAACATTGTACAGAAACTAATGATTGCTGCCTCGGAAAGTATCCCTAGCATTAAGGTAAATAAAAATAAACAAAAGCCTAGTAACATTTGGTGGAATAGGAGAATATCCCTCCTTAGATTAGAAAGACAAAAAGCCAGAAAAACCACTTCCCAGTATATTTTAATATCGACAGTAAAGAGGGAAATGTTAATGCACATAGAATTATTACTACGCAACATAAAATAAAGGATGCAAATTGGCCCCTATTTAGACATCTTACTAATAACACAGTAAACTGCACAGAAAGTAATACAGAAAACATTGTACAGAAACTAATGATTGCTGCCTCGGAAAGTATCCCTAGCATTAAGGTAAATAAAAATAAACAAAAGCCTAGTAACATTTGGTGGAATAGGAGAATATCCCTCCTTAGATTAGAAAGACAAAAAGCCAGAAAAATGTGGAAGAAATTTAGAACACCCGAAAATAGAAGCAAATACAACTAGGCATCGGCTAAATGTAAGAGAGCTATAAAAGAGGCTAAAAGGACCTCTTGGCATGACTTCATAGGTAGCATCAACTCAAACACACCTTGCTCAGCTGTATGGAAAAGATTTAAAGCAATTCAGGGAAAACCTGATAATAAAATCTATCAGATCACAAATCCGGATGGGATCATAACTACTAATGATAATGACATTGCTAATGTATTCAACAAATTATATGTCAAAAAGTCAGGTAGGAGGAAAATTGGCTGACTCATCTGAAGAATGAGAAAAAGAGCTTTCTTACAACTTTGAATGAAGCAATTTCCCAAACAGATATCTGTGATAAACCTTTCACAGAAACTGAAATGAAGGCTGCAGTAGCACAATTGAAGTCGTCTACGCCAGGAGAAGATAACATTCATAATTTAATGTTACAGCATTGTTCTGAGTCATTTATGGAAGAAATAAGATGCAATTTTACACAAATCTGGGAGACAGGTAACATACCACAAAAATGGAAACAGGCTATAATTATTCCACTTGTAAAACCAGGAAAATCTCCTGAACTTGCTTCTTCTTACAGGCCTATAGCCTTGACATCATGTCTCGGTAAACTTTTGGAGAGACTGGTTAATAACCGCTTAACTTAGAGGCTTGAAAATTATAATCTGCTGGGTTCATGTCTTTTCGGGTTCAGACCTAAACGAAGCACATGTGATGCTTTACTAAACTTTACAGAAAGTATATATACCGGATTCTCAAACAAAATGTGTACATCAGCGGTGTTCATCGATTTCGAAGCAGCCTTTGATAAGGTCTCACGCATATCTATTATTTCGCAGTGTATGGAAATCGGTTTAAAAGGGAGGATATTGAAATACATTGTAGACTTCCTTAAGGATAGGAAAATTAAAACTAAGATCAATGATACCTACTCTGAAGAAGAATGTACTCTAAACGGAATACCACAGGGGTCAGTCATTAGTCCTACTCTTTTTAACATAATGATGCAAAATTTAGGGAATATAGACCTTCCAGGCATAGCATGGCTATTTCTGCAGATGATGTCACTATCTGGGCCACTGAAAGACCCAACTGCTTCTACTCACCAACTGGAAAAGGCACTTAACAAAATCTCTGAGTGGTCTGAAAAATGGGAACTAACCATTTCAATATAAAAAACTGAAGTATGCTTCTTCTCCAGGCGATACTTGCACACAAACTATAAACCAGTTATAAACTTAAATGGAAACGTACTGCGGCATAACCCAAATCCTGTACTTCTGGGTATTAAACTGGATCCAAAACTACTGTGGAAAGAACTTGTCCATTTCATAGCGGACAAATGTGCAAATAGAATAAAAGCGTTGAAAGTTATAGCCAGCAGGGCATGGGGAGCAGATACATATATATTAAGGAATTTTTATTTGTCCTTTGTAAGATCAAAAATCATGTACTGTTGTGAAGTTTGGGGTGGAACAGCTGAAACTCATATTCGAAAATTACAAATATTACAGAACTCATCTCTGAGGATTTGTTTGGGTTGTCCAAAAACCACAAGTATACAGTCTATGGAAATTGAACTGTCAGTCATGCCCTTTGACTTATATATAAAAAACAGAATGTGGAAAAAACATTTTCAGATGAAAGCAATTTCGCTTAACACTCTTTCTAACATTGCATTGGTAAATAACATCCGACAGTCACTGTTCTACCATCATAACAAACCCTGCGAATCATTAAACACAATGGAATCAGGAAAAATTCCAGTTGTTTTGGAACAACAACCCTGGCTTCGAATCCCAATAAAAACCAATCTTGAAATTCCTGGTTCACTCACAAAAGAAGATTCACCTCACCTACTAAAATCTGTCGCTATGGAATTGATAAACACCACATATAACAACTTTGTAAAAATCTACACAGATGGTTCCGTTGATAAAGAGAACCATAAGGGAGGCGCAGCTTTTCTTTGTTCAGAATTAAACGAGGATTACTATGTGCCCTGCGATTCCTCTTCAAGCATGAATGCTGAATTGATGGCCTTAAATGCTGCTTTGGTTTTTAGCAATACTATGGATGCACAGAACATCTGCATTCTCACCGATTCCAGGTCGGCCCTTCAAGCCCTTCAAGTACAGCACACTACAGACTACCATTTTCGAACATCTGAAATAACTAAATTGTTAAAAAACTTAGAACAGAAAAATATTGTGTTTCAATGGATCCCCAGTCATTGTGGTGTTCCTGGGAATGAGGAAGCTGACAGATCTGCCAAGGAATCTTACAACTTGTTTCCATCTCCTGAAAGTTGTTACTCCTTAAATAATTGCAAAGAGGCAGTTGATAAAGAATCTCACATCTGTTGGAGAAAGAAATGGAGAGAATGCAATACTGGGCGCGAATATTATTCATTACAAAAACAACCTAATGATCCAAAGATCTTCAAGTCATTATCACGTTCAGTGGCATCTTTTGCGGCACGAGCTCGTATGGAACACATTGTCACCAATACATATTTGAAAAGGTTTCATATTACTAACGACTCTATCTGTGGAGTGTGCAAGCAAGAAGAGGAAACATTAGAGCACATACTTTTGAAGTGTCCTGTAACAGCAGCAACAAGGAGTCCCTTGATAAAACATCTAGGACGGGAATGTACCCTGGACAGAATCTTGAAAGAAAGTTGTTTCTGGCCATTGGCAGAGTGTTTGTATAGGAGACATCGAGCCATCGAGGCCAACCTTGGAGGCTCGTAATAAGAAGTAAGAAGTAAGTAAAATTGTTCCTATCGCATAATTGCTTGCGTCTGTTGTTAGAATTAATTCTTTTTTGAAGTCCGAGTATTGCAAACGTGGTTCAAATATGTTTGCGTGTTTCGAAACAGTCTATAAAGTCGGGTTTATTAATATCCATTTTTGCTTTTTCTTTAAACAGTTAGTAAAAGGTTTTGTTATTTTCGCAACGTTTATGAATTTTCGGTAATATCCTAATAGTCCTAAAAATTCTTTAATTTGTTTGGTAGTCTTTGGTATTGGATATTTCTTGATTGCTCATATTTTTTCAGGATTGGGTTTTACTCCATTCGGCGTAACTATATGTCTAAATAAGCAACTTCCTTTCTCAAAAATTCCGATTTGTCCAGCTGCACTTTAAAGTTGGCTTTGCGTAATCTGTCAAACACTTCCCTAATTCTTTCTATATGTTCTTGAAGGCTAGTTGAATAAATTATTATATAAATTATAATGTTGTCCAAATAAGCTAGACACGTTTCATTTTCAATTCCTCTAAGAATATTATTCATAATCTTTTGAAACGTAGGGGGGCTAATTTTTAGGCCAAAAGGCATTCTTAAAAATTCGTAATGCCCAGTTTCCGTTGAATATACTGTCTTTTCTACGCTACTTGGGTCCATCTCTACTTGATGAAATCCTGAATCTAGGTCTAAAGTTGTGAAATACTGAGATCGTCCTAATTTGTCAAAAATGTCAGTTATGTTCGTCAAGGGAAATTTATCATCAACTGTTTAAGCCTCTAAAATCTATCACTAATCGAAATGTCCTTTTACCAGAAGCGTCCTGTTTTTTTGGTACAATCCAGTCCGGAGCTTTCCATGGAGAATGAGAATTTTCAATGATTCCCTGTTTAAGGATGTCTTCTGTTTGTTTATTAATTTCATGTTTGTAAATTTCTGGATATCTATAATTTCTAGAGTATACGGGAATTTCGTCTGTAGTCCTAATAACATGTTTTATTCGATTGGTGAAAGTCATTTCCATCAATATGAAATATATCTGTATATTCTTCTATTAAATTTGCTATGGCTGTTTTTTCCTCTAAATTCATGTTCTACTGTGAATTTTGATAAGTCTACATTTTTTCCTTTTGATTTTTGTTTGTTTATAACTTGAAATATTAAAATTAGCATTTGTTTGAATTGCATTAGGTTCAATAACATTGTAATCTTTTAAAGATTTTAATTATAGTGGTGTATTTATTGTTATTTTTATATTTTCCTCTGTGTTGTTTACAATAGGGCTTCACCCTTATGCACTGAAACTATGCACTGTGGAATTTCTAACCCATTCAAGTGCTTGTATGATAGGAGTCCTTCTCCATTATTAATACTTTGTACTTTAACCTTAACTATTTGGCTAGTGTGGGCTTGTATAACATAACTCAATTGTTCTTGTTTTACTGACTTGCTGTCTGTTTTATCACACATCCTTTTGTCTGTATTAAAATACTGAATAGGGATTTCTTTACCACAAAGTAGTAATTTATTGATTACAAAGTCTACTCTTATTCCTAAATCTTTTATATTATCCAGACCCAGTAATAGGTCGAAACTCTGATGAAAATCAAGTAAGTAAAATTTAATTACCGTTTTAGAAAACAGGGGTATTTTGCAGCAACAATCTTCCTTTGAAGTGCCGTGTGCAGTGGTTACTTCAAACGGCTATTTTCTTACACATTTTTTAGTATTTGCGTCATATATGAAAGGTAATTCATTATTTTCACACCGCAAATTCATTATGGAAAATTGGTTCCGAGGCTTGTACAACCTAAAAAATGTTTTGATCGGTTTGAATGGTCTTTTCATTTTCATCTTAGTCTTCAGGTAAGTTTTGGTGCTCAGCGAAATACTCGTCCTTTTTGGAATTTTCGTCAGAAGCGAACGTTTCCTTTTCGTTAATTTGGTACATTGAATATTCGCCGTCTTTTGCTCCTTGTCCGGTCATTTGATAAAGTTTAGTACTTTGTCTAGAAGGCCTGTCTGTCTGTCTAGTGGATATGCTCATAGGGGTAGGTTGATAACTGTTATTCTGAGTGTAATGAGATTTACTATTATTGGTTGATTGTCCTCTTTGAGGTTGGACATGGCTAGCAAAAGGTGGTTTATAGAAAAGATTTGAGTGTTGGTAAGTTTGTTTAGGTAATTAGTGATAATTATTCTCTGGGTGCATTGGTTTTCTTACGGTATAATTTTGACCTTCCTGAAAAACATTGTTTGTTCGATTGTGAAAACATTCTATTCTTTTTAAACTGAAAATCGTTAGTTAGCATATTTAAAACTTCTGCGAGTGTTGTGGGTTTTTAGTTCTCATTAAAGACCCTAGTGGTTCTTGAAGACCTCTAACAAAACTCTTAATGCTAATTTTTGAACACATTCACACATTGTATCAATAGCTTAAACTGGTTCTTTATTAATAAAATATGCTATTTGTAAATTTAATAACTTTTGTATCCTTTCATAAAATTTAAAAGGAGATTCACTTCTTGTTTTATCTCTGCCATTTCAAGATTTAATGTAAAACAATCTCTTTTATCTAGGAAACTAGTTTAAAAAAATTTCCGAACATTTAACATTTAAACAAAGAATTTACTTTCTATTTTAACACAAATTGTGACAAATCTATTTAGCATTATAGGCTCTCTAGAAAATTCTGGTATCATATCTAAGAATCCCTTCTTTAAAGTTGGAATAGCCATTTTTCTTTTATATTTAATTTCAAAACAAAAAAATTAAAATTAAAATATATAGTGAAAATATAACAATATTTTACTTAATAATATTTCCTAGGATTTACTTACAGTACAATCCCAAATACTTTGCTCATTACGTATATTGTAACGCTTCACTTGTTGTATTGCACTATTCACAATGACTAAAACTTTTCTGTCACGATGTTCTCTCGTATTGTTAACAGATATACACTCTATTAAATGTTGCAGATATTCACTCTGCTGCAGAATTGTTCCTCAATCAACGGTTAAAACCGACGGACGATATATTCACTAACTTCCTTCAGGGGTCCTACCGACTGCGTCAGTTACTTGTGTTGTTAAGCTCAAAAGGTTTTTAAAATTAATTTTATTTTTATAAACCTTTATTAATTAAGAACAATTTAATTTTGAAATTATTACATTTATTTTTACTTAACAAAAAATCAACTAATATGCATTCAGTTTTAGTGTCTACAACTGTACTCTTCAAGAGTTTGCTACACACTGAAGCTAAAGCTGTTTACCAGCTGCACAATACATAATCTGCGTAAGCAGGAATCTACTCTAGTAATCATTATATTTAGTCAAGCTCACATTATTCGTTCACATAACTTATATATATATATATATATATATATATATATATATATATATATATATATATATATATATATATATATATATATATAATCAACAAAAACAAGAAGGAGCACAACACGAGCAATAACTGACCAACACAAGCAGTAATACAACACGAGCAATAATCTACGAACACAAACAATAGCATAACACGAACAATAATTGACCAACACAAGCAATAGCATAAAACGAACAATAATTGACCAACACAAGTAGTAGCATAACATGAGAAATAATTGACGAACAGAAGCAGTAGCACAACACGAGCAATAATTGACCAACACAAGCAGTAATACAACACCACCAATAATCGACGAACACGAGCAGTAGCACAACACGAGCAATAATTGACCAACACAAGCAGTAGTACAACACCACCAATAATCGACGAACTCGAGCAGTAGCACAACACGAGCAATAATTGACCAACACAAGCAGTAGTACAACACCACCAATAATCGACGAACACGAGCAGTAGCACAACACGAGCAATAATTGACCAACACAAGCAGTAATACAACACCACCAATAATCGACGAGCACGAGCAGTAGCACAACACGAGCAATAATTGACCAACACAAGCAGTAGTACAACACCACCAATAATCGACGAACACGAGCAGTAGCACAACACAAGCAATAATTGACCAACACAAGCAGTAGTACAACACCACCAATAATCGACGAACTCGAGCAGTAGCACAACACGAGCAATAATCGACGAACTCAAGCAGTAGCACAACAAGAACAATAATTGACCGACACAAGTAATAGCATAACATGAGAAATAATTGACGAACACAAGCAGTAGCACAACATGAGCAATAATTGACGAACACAAGCGGTAGCACAACACGAACAATAACCGATCAACACAAGTAATAGCATAACACTAGAAATAATTGACCAACACAAGCATTAGTACAACACCAGCCATAATCGATGAACACAAGCAGTAGCCCAACACGAAAAATAACTGACCAACACAAGCAATAGCATAACACGAACAATAATTGACCAACACAAGTAGTAGCATAACATGAGAAATAATTGAGCATAACATGAGAAATAACTGACGAATACAAGCAGTAGCACAACACGAGCAGTAATTGACGAACACAAGCGGTAGCACAACATGAACAATAACCGATCAACACAAGTAATAGCATAACACTAGAAATAATTGACCAACACAAGCATTAGTACAACACCAGCAATAATCGATGAACACAAGCAGTAGCACAAAACGAGCAATAATTGACCAACACAAGCAGTAGTATAACACCACCAATAATCGACGAACACGAGCAGTAGCCCAACACGAGCAATAATCGACGAACTCAAGCAGTAGCACAACACGAACAATAATTGACCGACATAAGTAATAGCATAACATGAGAAATAATTGACCAACACAAGCATTAGTACAACACCAGCAATAATCGATGAACACAAGCAGTAGCCCAACACGAACAATAACTGACCAACACAAGCAATAGCATAACACGAACCTTAATTGACCAACACAAGTAGTAGCATAACATAAGAAATAATTGACGAACACAAGAAGTAGTACAACACGAGCAATAATCGACGAACACGAGCAGTAGCACAACACGAGCAATAATTTACCAACACAAGTAGTAGTACAACACAAGCAATAATCGACGAACACGAGCAGTAGCACAACACGAGCAATAATTGACCAACACAAGCAGTAGTACAACACAAGCAATAATCGACGAACACGAGCAGTAGCACAACACGAGCAATAATTTACCAACACAAGCAGTAGTATAACACCACCAATAATCGACGAACACGAGCAGTAGCACAACACGAGCAATAATCGACGAACTTAAGCAGTAGCACAACACGAACAATAATTGACCCACACAAGTAATAGCATAACATGAGAAACAATTGACGAACACGAGCAGTAGCACAACATGAGAAACAATCGACGAACGCAAGCAGTAGCACAACAGGAACAATAATTGATTAATACAAGTAATAACATAACATGAGAAATACTTGATCAATACAAGCAGTAGCATAACACGAGCCATAATTGACCAACACAACCAGTAGCATAACAGGAACAATGACGACCAACACTAGCAGTAGTATAATACGAGAAATAATCGACTACCACGAGCATCAATCGACCATTACAAGCATTAACAACTACAGCCTATAATACAGAGGGCCAATGCTCTAAAATAATATAAGGTTGCAATTACTTATGAATCAATAGGTTAAATTTGATTTTGACGAGAAAAATTAATTCATACATCAAAAATGGTTTCAGTTAAATAAAACGATGATAAATTATTTTGTTTTAAAAAGACGTAAACGACTGCGAGAAAACAGGTTACACTTGCATTGAAAAATAGTAGCAATTGTTGATGGAGCCAAGTCTATAAACTTGCTCTGAAGGCTATAGATTTCCTTAGATTACTTTTGCATGAATAATGTTCTACCATTGAACGCGTAAGCTCGTGAATAGCAAACTGCAAAGCAACAGCTGACGTGACAAATGCAAAGACACCTGTCAGTGTCATGTTAGCGTCTTGGTCTAGTAATGAATTTTGTTTTTATTCAACGTCTTACGTTTGACACAAAAATACGTGCCATAAGTATTGCTGTACAGAAAATAATAAGAAGCTTTTTTATTATTACTACGGATTTAAAAATCGTACGATAAAGCCCAAAAAATTTAAAGCCTTAGGCTGCAACAGTTTCAAAAATATAAAGCCATTAAAACCTCAGACAGATACAATACAAGTATTAAACTGTTTTAAAAAATACGATCAGATTTATAAAAACAACAAAACTAGGAGAAAATGGTACGGAAAATTAGATGATTACGCTTCTTATGTGAGCAAGGTCGCATATCCCTGACAAAGACATCCTATGCAGGTGTCATTGAGATAAATGACACCTCTCAGCGGAGAAGAGACAGTGTCTTTTCCCTATCTGTATTCGGCGTCATTACAAATACGGATAGGGAAGAAGTGGAGTAAGGAAAAAGAACGAAGCCCTCCTGATACCAGAAGCAGAGTAAAATCTTGTCTATATGGCGAGGTTACTATTGAACCAGCATAAAAGTGTTTATCCAGCCTATAAAAGAAAAGGTCGTTATGAAAGCTGTGAAGGAAATAAGATCGTTATGGAACCTATATAAAAGGTGAGGTTGTTATAAGGCTTTTATAATCCTAGGTGTTTTCAAAAATTCAAAATATACAAATAGACGCATGGGAAGAACATTTTAAGGAACTACTAATGGAAGGTCGAGCGGAATTCATGAAAGGGAATACGAAAATAGAAATAAAAGGACAGCCGATTAAAGTGAATTTTGACAGAATGGTCGTAGCAATTGAGAAAGTGAAGAATAGAAACGGAAATGGACCGGGAGGAATAAATACGGAAATAATTAGGAACGGCAAGGATAAACTCAGAAGAATGAAAAACGGAACACATAACAGCAATATACAAACAGGTGGAAGAGAGACAAAATAGGCTATATGGAAGAATACTTTGCGAAATCAGAAAAGAGGAAGAACAATCAGGATTTCGGACAGGAAGATCGTGTACGGACAACCTATTTTGTGTAAAACAAATTATAGAAAAAAACTAGCAATACACAGAGAAGTGAACATATTATTCGTAGGTTTATGAAAGGCATATGGTAATGTATCCAGCGTGCAAGTATGGGAAACCCTATGAGAAACCAACATTATAGGAGAACGTCATTAAAGCTGTCTAAGAATTATATAAGAACTCATATATTTAGATCAAAGTGGGAGGAAAAGTGTTATGAGGATTTCTTGTGTCGAAGGGACTGAGACAAGGGTGCTACGTCTCTCCGACTCTTTTCAAAATATATGTGGCCAAAGTACTGCATAACTGGAAAAAAATACAGAAGGATGGGATTCCAAATTAACAATACAGATCGGATGACTACAACAACCAACTTTAATTAGCAGACTATGTTGACAAATATCATTCCTGTTTCCATTCTTTATTGACATTGCTATTTATGTGTAGGTGCCTTTGCATTGCGAAATATTTTTTTAATTGCCGTTTATATCGATACGATAAAAAGTGGAAAGTATTTATTATAAACTGCCTGAAAATCAATAGAAAGTTATATAGCTCAAGTTATACAAAGTTATATACAGTATATATATATATATAGTTCAAGACCGTGAGGTCTTCTAACTGTCATTAACTAAGCTTATGGAATCTCTGCTAACCCAGAGTTAGGGTTCCATTCCCCAGTTGCCAATTGCATCTCTAGCTAAAAAGTAAATATAGTAAAGAAGGAAATACATTCGGTAAGGGGCTGATTACCACGGAAAGATTGATCTTATATATATATAAATAAATAAATAAATAAATAAATAAATATATATATATATATATACATATATATATATATATATATATATATATATATATATATATATATATATATATGTATATATATATATGTATATATATATATATCTTGTTAATAATAATTATATAATAATATAATTATAAATATACAAAGAAAACCACTTTAAAGTTATTACAATAAACGTCTGTTAAAAACTTCTTCAAACTTTGTGTATGCTCACAGATAGTATAGAATGAAGACAGTAGTATGATATTTAAATAAAAAAGCTATTTTATTCAGTGAAATTTTATAGCTATTAAAATTATCTATAACATTTCAGCATTTATTTTTAATTAAGGATGACATTACTTTCTGTAAAACATGCAGCCTCCGTCCTACAGTAACAACTAAAAGATTAAGTGTAAATTGATTTTAATTGGACCTGTACTTTGGTTCCGCTTGTGCATTTCAAATCTAAGTGATTATTGGAAAACGCTATCAATTATTCACAATACAGATGCTGACAGCAGTGCGGTAATAAGGTAATTGTATCGGATACGGCCACTAATAGCCTACATAGGTCATTAACATGTCAATCCAGTCAAATTGTAGTATATTACCTTGTAACAGCTGGCCCATGTATCTGGCCATACGTATGTATGTTTTAATACAATTTATACAAGTTGTTCATTACATTTCTCAACCAATAAAATATTTTCTACTTAACACGTAGAGAACGACCATTCCTATTTTATATTTCTTCTTTTGATAATCTGGCTAGAGGCTAGGCTACAAAAACGTACAGAAATATTATTTATTAAAAATATTTAAATTAGTAATAAAGAAAATGATGAGTGTAAGCAGGAATTTTTGGAAAGGTAGTGACAGTAATTAAAGGGAGACTTGTTTAGATTTCAAGATGAAACATACTTCAACATATTACAGGAAAAAAAGTGAATTAAGAATTTTACCCACATGATGGTTTAGTCCGTTCGTACCATGTACTTCATTATTTGTACTAATAAAATTTTGGGGAGGCTCAAACAGCCTTGTGTGGTAATGCTACATCAAAGTAATGTTGGCTAAAGCATTGGTAAACTGTCAATGTTTGGCGGACAGATAGTATTGTATTAATTGTAATGAGAAAAAGTTGGTTCGCGTGCGTGCGCGTGTGCCAATCATAAGCCCAATACTTCTCACTTTCAGTAGACTACGTCCCTACTTTAATTCTTAATATTCTTAGAAGTCTAGCCAGCAGAGGAGAACCAATTATTAAGAATAACAATAATACATTATTATATAAATAACATCGACTTACTTTTTATTGTAAATGTCAGAAGGCAAAACAGATAATAAATTAATATACCTCAATAGTTTCAACGTAAGAACAATATTTTCTAAGAACCATAACAAAAAATACAGAGACTTATTTAAATTAATTAAATGTAGTTGTTTATTGAGCAAATCCTGTTAGTAAATAAACAGAGGTATTGGTGTTTATACGCCTAATAGAAATTAATTATTGCATGTATTCAATCAACAGATATAATTCATCTTTCATAATTAATTAGTCTGTCAGTGTGCATTACTAATCTAATGCAACAGTTCCTTGATTAATATCGGTCGTATACCAAGAGTCGATATTGTATTACAGTTATATCATGCGTTATACTACTAGGCCTACTAATGCAACAGTTCCTTGATTACTATCGGTCGTATACCAAGAGTCGATATTGTATTACAGTTATATCATGCGTTGTAGTACTAGGCCTACTAATGCAACAGTTCCTTGATTACTATTGGTCGTATACCAAGAGTCGATACTGTATTACAGTTATATCATGCGTTATAGTACTAGGCCTACTAATGAAACAGTTCCTTGACTAATATCAGTCGTATACCAAGAGTCGATACTGTATTACAGTTATATCATGCGTTATACTACTAGGCCTACTAATGCAACAGTTCCTTGATTACTATTGGTCGTATACCAAGAGTCGATACTGTATTACAGTTATATCATGCGTTATAGTACTAGGCCTACTAATAAAACAGTTCCTTGACTAATATCAGTCGTATACCAAGAGTCGATACTGTATTATAGTTATATCATGCGTTATACTACTAGGCCTACTAATGCAACAGTTCCTTGATTTCTATCGGTCGTATACCAAGAGTCGATACTGTATTACAGTTATATCATGCGTTATACTACTAGGCCTACTAATGCAACAGTTCCTTGATTTCTATCGGTCGTATACCAAGAGTCGATACTGTATTACAGTTATATCATGCGTTATACTACTAGGCCTACTAATGCAACAGTTCCTTGATTTCTATCGGTCGTATACCAAGAGTCGATATTGTATTACAGTTATATCATGCGTTATACTACTAGGCCTACTAATGCAACAGTTCCTTGATTTCTATCGGTCGTATACCAAGAGTCGATACTGTATTACAGTTATATCATGCGTTATAGTACTAGGCCTACTAATGCAACAGTTCCTTGATTACTATTGGTCGTATACCAAGAGTCGATATTGTATTACAGTTATATCATGCGTTATACTACTAGGCCTACTAATGCAACAGTTCCTTGATTTCTATCGCTCGTATACCAAGAGTCGATATTGTATTACAGTTATATCATGCGTTATACTACTAGGCCTACTAATGCAACAGTTCCTTGATTTCTATCGGTCGTGTACCAAGAGTCGATATTGTATTACAGTTATATCATGCGTTATACTACTAGGCCTACTAATGCAACAGTTCCTTGATTTCTATCGGTCGTATACCAAGAGTCGATACTGTATTACAGTTATATCATGCGTTATAGTACTAGGCCTACTAATGCAACAGTTCCTTGAATTCTATCGGTCGTATACCAAGAGTCGATATTGTATTACAGTTATATCATGCGTTATACTACTAGGCCTACTAATGCAACAGTTCCTTGATTTCTATCGGTCGTATACCAAAAATCGATACTGTATTACAGTTATATCATGCGTTATACTACTAGGCCTACTAATGCAACAGTTCCTTGATTTCTATCGGTCGTATACCGAGTGTCGATATTGTATTACAGTTATATCATGCATTATAGTACTAGGTCTACTAATGCAACAGTTCCTTGATTTCTATCGGTCGTATACCAAGAGTCGATATTGTATTACAGTTATATCATGCGTTATACTACTAGGCCTACTAATGCAACAGTTCCTTGATTTCTATCGGTCGTATACCAAGAGTCGATATTGTATTTCAGTTATATCATGCATTATAGTACTAGGCCTACTAATGCAACAGTTCCTTGATTTCTATCGGTCGTATACCAAGAGTCGATACTGTATTACAGTTATATCATGCGTTATACTACTAGGCCTACTAATGCAACAGTTCCTTGATTTCTATCGGTCGTATACCAAGAGTCGATATTGTACTACAGTTATATCATGCGTTATAGTACTAGGCCTACTAATGCAACAGTTCCTTGATTAATATCGGTCGTATACCAAGAGTCGATACTGTATTACAGTTATATCATGCGTTATAGTACTAGGCCTACTAATGCAACAGTTCCTTGATTACTATTGGTCGTATACCAAGAGTCGATATTGTATTACAGTTATATCATGCATTATAGTCCTAGGCCTACTAATGCAACAGTTCCTTGATTTCTATCGGTCGTATACCAAGAGTCGATACTGTATTACAGTTACATCATGCATTATAGTACTAGGCCTACTAATGCAACAGTTCCTTGATTTCTATCGCTCGTATACCAAGAGTCGATATTGTATTACAGTTATATCATGCGTTATACTACTAGGCCTACTAATGCAACAGTTCCTTGATTACTATTGATCGTATACCAAGAGTCGATACTGTATTACAGTAATATCATGCGTTATAGTACTAGGCCTACTAATGCAACAGTTCCTTGATTACTATTGGTCGTATACCAAGAGTCGATATTGTATTACAGTTATATCATGCATTATACTACTAGGCCTACTAATGCAACAGTTCCTTGATTACTATTGATCGTATACCAAGAGTCGATATTGTATTACAGTTATATCATGCGTTATAGTCCTTGGCCTACTAATGCAACCGTTCCTTGATTTCTATCTGTCGTATACCAAAAGTCGATACTGTATTACAGTTATATCATGCATTATAGTCCTACTCCTACTAATGCAACAGTTCCTTGATTTCTATCGGTCGTATACCAAGAGTCGATACTGTATTACAGTTACATCATGCATTATAGTACTAGGCCTACTAATGCAACAGTTCCTTGATTTCTATCGGTCGTATACCAAGAGTCGATACTGTATTACAGTTATATCATGCGTTATACTACTAGGCCTACTAATGCAACAGTTCCTTGATTAATATCGGTCGTATACCAAGAGTCGATACTGTATTACAGTTATATCATGCGTTATACTACTAGGCCTACTAATGCAACAGTTCCTTGATTACTATTGATCGTATACCAAGAGTCGATATTGTATTACAGTTATATCATGCGTTATAGTCCTTGGCCTACTAATGCAACAGTTCCTTGATTTCTATCTGTCGTATACCAAAAGTCGATACTGTATTACAGTTATATCATGCATTATAGTCCTAGGCCTACTAATGCAACAGTTCCTTGATTTCTATCGGTCGTATACCAAGAGTCGATACTGTATTACAGTTACATCATGCATTATAGTACTAGGCCTACTAATGCAACAGTTCATTGATTTCTATCGGTCGTATACCAAGAGTCGATACTGTATTACAGTTATATCATGCGTTATACTACTAGGCCTACTAATGCAACAGTTCCTTGATTACTATCGGTCGTATACCAAGAGTCGATACTGTATTACAGTTATAACATGCATTATAGTACTAGGCCTACTAATGCAACAGTTCCTTGATTACTATTGATCGTATACCAAGAGTCGATATTGTATTACAGTTATATCATGCGTTATAGTCCTTGGCCTACTAATGCAACAGTTCCTTGATTTCTATCTGTCGTATACCAAAAGTCGATACTGTATTACAGTTATATCATGCATTATAGTCCTAGGCCTACTAATGCAACAGTTCCTTGATTTCTATCGGTCGTATACCAAGAGTCGATACTGTATTACAGTTACATCATGCATTATAGTACTAGGCCTACTAATGCAACAGTTCATTGATTTCTATCGGTCGTATACCAAGAGTCGATACTGTATTACAGTTATATCATGCGTTAT
The DNA here is from genome assembly GCA_036971475.1 of Prosapia bicincta. Lineage (NCBI taxonomy): Eukaryota > Metazoa > Arthropoda > Insecta > Hemiptera > Cercopidae > Prosapia > Prosapia bicincta. The sequence continues at coordinate 315,002,815 of JBAIZL010000002.1, forward strand.
ACTACTAGGCCTACTAATGCAACAGTTCCTTGATTAATATCGGTCGTATACCAAGAGTCGATACTGTATTACAGTTATATCATGCGTTATACTACTAGGCCTACTAATGCAACAGTTCCTTGATTACTATTGATCGTATACCAAGAGTCGATATTGTATTACAGTTATATCATGCGTTATAGTCCTTGGCCTACTAATGCAACAGTTCCTTGATTTCTATCTGTCGTATACCAAAAGTCGATACTGTATTACAGTTATATCATGCATTATAGTCCTAGGCCTACTAATGCAACAGTTCCTTGATTTCTATCGGTCGTATACCAAGAGTCGATACTGTATTACAGTTACATCATGCATTATAGTACTAGGCCTACTAATGCAACAGTTCATTGATTTCTATCGGTCGTATACCAAGAGTCGATACTGTATTACAGTTATATCATGCGTTATACTACTAGGCCTACTAATGCAACAGTTCCTTGATTACTATCGGTCGTATACCAAGAGTCGATACTGTATTACAGTTATAACATGCATTATAGTACTAGGCCTACTAATGCAACAGTTCCTTGATTACTATTGATCGTATACCAAGAGTCGATATTGTATTACAGTTATATCATGCGTTATAGTCCTTGGCCTACTAATGCAACAGTTCCTTGATTTCTATCGGTCGTATACCAAGAGTCGATACTGTATTACAGTTATATCATGCATTATAGTACTAGGCCTACTAATGCAACAGTTCCTTGATTTCTATCGATCGTATACCAAGAGTCGATACTGTATTACAGTTATATCATGCGTTATACTACTAGGCCTACTAATGCAACAGTTATTTGGTTAATATCGGTCGTATACCAAGAGTCGATACTGTATTACAGTTATATCATGCGTTATAGTACTAGGCCTACTAATGCAACAGTTCCTTGATTACTATTGGTCGTATACCAAGAGTCGATACTGTATTACAGTTATATCATGCGTTATACAACTAGGTATACTAATGCAACAGTTCCTTGATTACTATTGGTCGTATACCAAGAGTCGATATTGTATTACAGTTATATCATGCGTTATACTACTAGGCCTACTAATGCAACAGTTCCTTGATTAATATCGGTCGTATACCAAGAGTCGATACTGTATTACAGTTATATCATGCGTTATAGTACTAGGCCTACTAATACAACAGTTCCTTGATTACTATTGGTCGTATACCAAGAGTCGATATTGTATTACAGTTATATCAGGCGTTATACTACTAGGCCTACTAATGCAACAGTTCCTTGATTTCTATCGGTCGTATACAAAAAATCGATACTGTATTACAGTTATATCATGCATTATAGTACTAGGCCTACTAATGCAACAGTTCCTTGATTTCTATCGGTCGTATACCAAGAGTCGATACTGTATTACAGTTATATCATGCGTTATAGTACTAGGCCTACTAATGCAACAGTTCCTTGATTTCTATCGGTCGTATACCAAAAATCGATACTGTATTACAGTTATATCATGCGTTATACTACTAGGCCTACTAATGCAACAGTTCCTTGATTTCTATCGGTCGTATACCGAGTGTCGATATTGTATTACAGTTATATCATGCATTATAGTACTAGGTCTACTAATGCAACAGTTCCTTGATTTCTATCGGTCGTATACCAAGAGTCGATATTGTATTACAGTTATATCATGCGTTATACTACTAGGCCTACTAATGCAACAGTTCCTTGATTTCTATCGGTCGTATACCAAGAGTCGATATTGTATTTCAGTTATATCATGCATTATAGTACTAGGCCTACTAATGCAACAGTTCCTTGATTTCTATCGGTCGTATACCAAGAGTCGATACTGTATTACAGTTATATCATGCGTTATACTACTAGGCCTACTAATGCAACAGTTCCTTGATTTCTATCGGTCGTATACCAAGAGTCGATATTGTACTACAGTTATATCATGCGTTATAGTACTAGGCCTACTAATGCAACAGTTCCTTGATTAATATCGGTCGTATACCAAGAGTCGATACTGTATTACAGTTATATCATGCGTTATAGTACTAGGCCTACTAATGCAACAGTTCCTTGATTACTATTGGTCGTATACCAAGAGTCGATATTGTATTACAGTTATATCATGCATTATAGTCCTAGGCCTACTAATGCAACAGTTCCTTGATTTCTATCGGTCGTATACCAAGAGTCGATACTGTATTACAGTTACATCATGCATTATAGTACTAGGCCTACTAATGCAACAGTTCCTTGATTTCTATCGCTCGTATACCAAGAGTCGATATTGTATTACAGTTATATCATGCGTTATACTACTAGGCCTACTAATGCAACAGTTCCTTGATTACTATTGATCGTATACCAAGAGTCGATACTGTATTACAGTAATATCATGCGTTATAGTACTAGGCCTACTAATGCAACAGTTCCTTGATTACTATTGGTCGTATACCAAGAGTCGATATTGTATTACAGTTATATCATGCATTATACTACTAGGCCTACTAATGCAACAGTTCCTTGATTACTATTGATCGTATACCAAGAGTCGATATTGTATTACAGTTATATCATGCGTTATAGTCCTTGGCCTACTAATGCAACCGTTCCTTGATTTCTATCTGTCGTATACCAAAAGTCGATACTGTATTACAGTTATATCATGCATTATAGTCCTACTCCTACTAATGCAACAGTTCCTTGATTTCTATCGGTCGTATACCAAGAGTCGATACTGTATTACAGTTACATCATGCATTATAGTACTAGGCCTACTAATGCAACAGTTCCTTGATTTCTATCGGTCGTATACCAAGAGTCGATACTGTATTACAGTTATATCATGCGTTATACTACTAGGCCTACTAATGCAACAGTTCCTTGATTAATATCGGTCGTATACCAAGAGTCGATACTGTATTACAGTTATATCATGCGTTATACTACTAGGCCTACTAATGCAACAGTTCCTTGATTACTATTGATCGTATACCAAGAGTCGATATTGTATTACAGTTATATCATGCGTTATAGTCCTTGGCCTACTAATGCAACAGTTCCTTGATTTCTATCTGTCGTATACCAAAAGTCGATACTGTATTACAGTTATATCATGCATTATAGTCCTAGGCCTACTAATGCAACAGTTCCTTGATTTCTATCGGTCGTATACCAAGAGTCGATACTGTATTACAGTTACATCATGCATTATAGTACTAGGCCTACTAATGCAACAGTTCATTGATTTCTATCGGTCGTATACCAAGAGTCGATACTGTATTACAGTTATATCATGCGTTATACTACTAGGCCTACTAATGCAACAGTTCCTTGATTACTATCGGTCGTATACCAAGAGTCGATACTGTATTACAGTTATAACATGCATTATAGTACTAGGCCTACTAATGCAACAGTTCCTTGATTACTATTGATCGTATACCAAGAGTCGATATTGTATTACAGTTATATCATGCGTTATAGTCCTTGGCCTACTAATGCAACAGTTCCTTGATTTCTATCTGTCGTATACCAAAAGTCGATACTGTATTACAGTTATATCATGCATTATAGTCCTAGGCCTACTAATGCAACAGTTCCTTGATTTCTATCGGTCGTATACCAAGAGTCGATACTGCATTACAGTTACATCATGCATTATAGTACTAGGCCTACTAATGCAACAGTTCATTGATTTCTATCGGTCGTATACCAAGAGTCGATACTGTATTACAGTTATATCATGCGTTATACTACTAGGCCTACTAATGCAACAGTTCCTTGATTAATATCGGTCGTATACCAAGAGTCGATACTGTATTACAGTTATATCATGCGTTATACTACTAGGCCTACTAATGCAACAGTTCCTTGATTACTATTGATCGTATACCAAGAGTCGATATTGTATTACAGTTATATCATGCGTTATAGTCCTTGGCCTACTAATGCAACAGTTCCTTGATTTCTATCTGTCGTATACCAAAAGTCGATACTGTATTACAGTTATATCATGCATTATAGTCCTAGGCCTACTAATGCAACAGTTCCTTGATTTCTATCGGTCGTATACCAAGAGTCGATACTGTATTACAGTTACATCATGCATTATAGTACTAGGCCTACTAATGCAACAGTTCATTGATTTCTATCGGTCGTATACCAAGAGTCGATACTGTATTACAGTTATATCATGCGTTATACTACTAGGCCTACTAATGCAACAGTTCCTTGATTACTATCGGTCGTATACCAAGAGTCGATACTGTATTACAGTTATAACATGCATTATAGTACTAGGCCTACTAATGCAACAGTTCCTTGATTACTATTGATCGTATACCAAGAGTCGATATTGTATTACAGTTATATCATGCGTTATAGTCCTTGGCCTACTAATGCAACAGTTCCTTGATTTCTATCTGTCGTATACCAAAAGTCGATACTGTATTACAGTTATATCATGCATTATAGTCCTAGGCCTACTAATGCAACAGTTCCTTGATTTCTATCGGTCGTATACCAAGAGTCGATACTGTATTACAGTTATATCATGCATTATAGTACTAGGCCTACTAATGCAACAGTTCCTTGATTTCTATCGATCGTATACCAAGAGTCGATACTGTATTACAGTTATATCATGCGTTATACTACTAGGCCTACTAATGCAACAGTTATTTGGTTAATATCGGTCGTATACCAAGAGTCGATACTGTATTACAGTTATATCATGCGTTATAGTACTAGGCCTACTAATGCAACAGTTCCTTGATTACTATTGGTCGTATACCAAGAGTCGATACTGTATATCAGTTATATCATGCGTTATACAACTAGGTATACTAATGCAACAGTTCCTTGATTACTATTGGTCGTATACCAAGAGTCGATATTGTATTACAGTTATATCATGCGTTATACTACTAGGCCTACTAATGCAACAGTTCCTTGATTAATATCGGTCGTATACCAAGAGTCGATACTGTATTACAGTTATATCATGCGTTATAGTACTAGGCCTACTAATACAACAGTTCCTTGATTACTATTGGTCGTATACCAAGAGTCGATATTGTATTACAGTTATATCATGCGTTATACTACTAGGCCTACTAATGCAACAGTTCCTTGATTTCTATCGGTCGTATACAAAAAATCGATACTGTATTACAGTTATATCATGCATTATAGTACTAGGCCTACTAATGCAACAGTTCCTTGATTTCTATCGGTCGTATACCAAGAGTCGATACTGTATTACAGTTATATCATGCGTTATAGTACTAGGCCTACTAATGCAACAGTTCCTTGATTTCTATCGGTCGTATACCAAGAGTCGATATTGTACTACAGTTATATCATGCGTTATACTACTAGGCCTACTAATGCAACAGTTCCTTGATTAATATCGGTCGTATACCAAGAGTCGATAATGTATTACAGTTATATCATGCGTTATAGTAGTAGGCCTACTAATGCAACAGTTCCTTGATTACTATTGGTCGTATACCAAGAGTCGATATTGTATTACAGTTATATCATGCGTTATACTACTAGGCCTACTAATGCAACAGGTCCTTGATTAATATCGGTCGTATACCAAGAGTCGATACTGTATTACAGTTATATCATGCGTTATACTACTAGGCCTACTAATGCAACAGTTCCTTGATTACTATTGGTCGTATAACAAGAGTCGATACTGTATTACAGTTATATCATGCGTTATACTACTAGGCCTACTAATGCAACAGTTCCTTGATTACTATTGGTCGTATACCAAGAGTCGATATTGTATTACAGTTATATCATGCGTTATACTACTAGGCCTACTAATGCAGCAGTTCCTTGATTTCTATCGGTCGTATACCAAGAGTCGATATTGTATTACAGTTATATCATGCGTTATACTACTAGGCCTACTAATGCAACAGTTCCTTGATTACTATTGGTCGTATAACAAGAGTCGATACTGTATTACAGTTATATCATGCGTTATACTACTAGGCCTACTAATGCAACAGTTCCTTGATTACTATTGGTCGTATACCAAGAGTCGATATTGTATTACAGTTATATCATGCGTTATAGTCCTTGGCCTACTAATGCAACAGTTCCTTGATTTCTATCTGTCGTATACCAAAAGTCGATACTGTATTACAGTTATATCATGCATTATAGTCCTAGGCCTACTAATGCAACAGTTCCTTGATTTCTATCGGTCGTATACCAAGAGTCGATACTGTATTACAGTTATATCATGCGTTATACTACTAGGCCTACTAATGCAACAGTTCCTTGATTTCTATCGGTCGTATACCAAGAGTCGATATTGTATTACAGTTATAACATGCGTTATACAACTAGGCCTACTAATGCAACAGTTCCTTGATTTCTATCGGTCGTATACCAAAAGTCGATACTGTATTACAGTTATATCATGCGTTATACAACTAGGCCTACTAATGCAACAGTTCCTTGATTTCTATCGGTCGTATACCAAAAGTCGATACTGTATTACAGTTATATCATGCGTTATAGTACTAGGCCTACTAATGCAACAGTTCTTTGATTACTATCGGTCGTATACCAAGAGTCGATACTGTATTACAGTTATATCATGCGTTATACTACTAGGCCTACTAATGCAACAGTTCCTTGATTACTATCGGTCGTATACCAAGAGTCGATACTGTATTACAGTTATATCATGCGTTATACTACTAGGCCTACTAATGCAACAGTTCCTTGATTACTATCGGTCGTATACCAAAAATCGATACTGTATTAGTTATATCATGCATTATAGTACTAGGCCTACTAATGCAACAGTTCTTTGATTACTATCGGTCGTACCCCAAAAATCGATACTGTATTACAGTTATATCATGCATTATAGTCCTAGGCCTACTAATGCAACAGTTCTTTGATTACTATCGGTCGTATACCAAAAATCGATACTGTATTAGTTATATCATGCGTTATAGTACTAGGCCTACTAATGCACTTAATAAATACGGAGTTTGGTTATTAAATTTGAAATAGACTCTTCTAAAGATCAGATAAATATATACATGAAATAAAGATAAGTATTTTCTTATATAAAGAATACATAAAACTTATTGTAGGGCAAACTGAAAGTTAGAATGAAATTGCAACTTTAGTGAATCTGATATCTCTAACTTCCCTCACACACAAATACCCAATAATTGTTGATTGTTAATAATTCACCTTGAAAAACTATTGTTATATTAACTTTTTCATTTAAGATAAAATAAGCTGACAACTATTTGTGGGGTCATTTATTAAAACTTTTACATGTATGTGTGTGTAAGTGCGTGAGTGGTTGCGTCTGTGAGGACAAATTCTCAAGTTTAGGTCTGTAAGCACACAAACTAAGGATGACTACTTACATTTACCTATCCAGCTATAGAATATAGGCTACATATTTACGTGTGCCTGTGCTTGTGCTTGAGTGTGCGCGCGCGTGTGTAAGTGGTTGTGTGGGCGAGTACTAAAGTTTAGGCCTGTAAACATACAAACTAGAGTGTAATATATATATATATATATATATATATATATAGTCTGTAAATTTTACATCTATCTATGTAGGTAATGAATATATTCTATACTCGTGTGCTCGCGCGCGAGTGTGTGAGTGCTTGTGTGGGCGAGTACTAAAGTTTAGGTCTGTAAACATACAAACTTGAAAGTACTATATATGTAGTCTGTAAATTTTACATCTATATATCTAGGTAAAGAATATATTCTATACTTGTGTGTGCGCGCGCGTGTGTAAGTGCTTGTGTGGGCGAGTACTAAAGTTTAGGTCTGTAAACATACAAACTTGAGTGTACTATATATGTAGTCCGTAAATTTTACATCTATCTATCTAGGTAATGAATATATTCTATACTCGTGTGCTCGCGCGCGTGTGTGTGAGTGCTTGTGTGGACGAATATTAAAGTTTAGGTCTGTGGACATACAAACTAGAGTGTACTATATATTTAGTCTGTAAATTTTACATCTATGTATCTAGGTAATGAATATATTCTATACTTGTGTGTGCGCGCGCGTGTGTAAGTGCTTGTGTGGGCGAGTACTAAAGTTTAGGTCTGTAAACATACAAACTTGAGTGTACTATATATGTAGTCCGTAAATTTTACATCTATCTATCTAGGTAAAGAATATATTCTATACTCGTGTGCTCGCGCGCGTGTGTGTGAGTGCTTGTGTGGACGAGTATTAAAGTTTAGGTCTGTGAACATACAAACTAGAGTGTACTATATATTTAGTCTGTAAATTTTACATCTATCTATCTAGGTAATGAATATATTCTATACTTGTGTGTGCGCGCGCGTGTGTAAGTGCTTGTGTGGGCGAGTACTAAAGTTTAGGTCTGTAAACATACAAACTTGAGTGTACTATATATGTAGTCCGTAAATTTTACATCTATCTATCTAGGTAAAGAATATATTCTATACTCGTGTGCTCGCGCGCGTGTGTGTGAGTGCTTGTGTGGACGAGTATTAAAGTTTAGGTCTGTGAACATACAAACTAGAGTGTACTATATATTTAGTCTGTAAATTTTACATCTATATATCTAGGTAAAGAATATATTCTATACCTGTGTGCTCGCGCGCGTGTGTGTGAGTGCTTGTGTGGACGAGTATTAAAGTTTAGGTCTGTGAACATACAAACTAGAGTGTACTATATATTTAGTCTGTAAATTTTACATCTATCTAGGTAAAGAATATATTCTATACATATATTCTATACTCGTGTGTGCGCGCGCGCGCGCGTGTGTGTGAGTGCTTGTGTTGGCGAGTACTCAAATTAGATATGTAAACACATAAACCCCAAAGAGTATGACTATATATTTAGTCCGTAGGTTTTACATTTATGTATCTAGCTTTTGCTTATAAACTACAATCGTGTGTGGGTGTGTGTGTGTGTGTTTTCAAGATGAGGGCTTACTAAAGCGGGATCTATTCGTTTCAAATAACGATGCTTGATAATTTCTTGCAGTCAGGAGATGTACGCCTTTGAGTTAGGCCTACTTTATCTATTATTTGAAAAAGTAGGCTATGTTTTTTTTTTGTATTTCGTGGTTGGTTTTTTTAAAAATATTTTATGTGTCAATATGTGTTGTTATATACCTCGGAAAGAACTTAACATTAAATACAGTATTAAAAAAAAGAAAAACCAAGTCGATCATTTCAATAATACATATGTCTAAAAGCCGAAACGATATGGAGGTTCAACTGCAGAGCCTGATTTTTATGTTTCGGTAGAAATTTATCAACGAAACGTTAAAATATAAATATCCATATGAATTCTTTTAGTAGCAGTTACATTTAAATTACTTAATATTTTAAAAAATCCCCGTTCAATAGAGAATTAGGTTTTTAAAATCTTCATAGAAATTGTAATATAAAAGTTAATTAACGTAGTCTCAAAAGAGATACGGCGCAGCAAGGAATCTAATTTGATTGCCTTTGTTTCATTTCCCTCGTCAAGGATATACTTAATTGGAAATTATTGATCTATTTTTTTCTTTATAATAACACTTGCTTTTAGAAACATTTCTGTTGCAAAGTCGATCCAGGTGGAATCGAAGTTAATTTTGTTAGTAAACTAAATTTCGAATTCAGTTGATCGTGTGATCTCAATGGTAGCCTCTGAACTGAAATCAGCCTTCAGATTAATATTTTATAAAAACATTGTGTTTAACATCAAGAATAGGATTTCTCTCGGGAATTTCCTTGAAACTCGTGAAGAAATTTCCTCAGTTAGAGCACTATGTTTACTTATGACTTTATCAATCTTGAAAGTAATGTCACAAAATATAATTTGATTTTCTCATTAAAAACTGGTATAATAAAAATATTAAATAACAAAACAGGACTACAGAAACAATTTTTTCCATACAAATAGACTTAAAACAATATATCTTTAAACAATTTTTATTAACAATTATAAAATTTAACGTTAAGAAAATCTCTTTTTTCGTTTCTAAGTTAATGCATAATTATATGCTGTGGTGGATACAAACGCAAGTACAATTCACAGTACTCACAACAAATTTTCGAATCAATACATTCATGACATAATAATGTGCTTTTGTATATGAGTTAAGAGTTTCCGGATCAGACCATCTCAGTTGCCTGCTTGCTCTGACTAAGTAAGTGAAAATCGTCGCTAACTATTCGCCTTCAATCAGCCCTCTAACCACTTACTATCGACATCTTCATATACATTTACTAGAAAACTGGGAGATAATTTTCCAGCTATTATTAATTATTTAGAAATTCAAACGAAAATAATGTATACAAGTCTGGGGTTACATCAAATAGATTAAAACCAAAAGACGTGTTATCTAAAAGAGAAGGAAATATTCAAAATTTGGAGATTCACAAAAAGATGAATAATAATTGAAAATGGATTTTGAACTACGTTATAACCTATTTAAAATTGATTGTTTGAGATTAATTATCGGGAATCAACGTACGTTCATGAAAACGTGTTTCGCTGTTGGTACTTAGTACACAGAGACCTACACCTTCATGTAATATTTTTACCGTTTGGGAAACAGTCTAAAAGTGCCACAGACCACGTGCTTTTACGCCCATGATTCCGGTAGGTAAATGGTTTATCTCAGGCCATATATATACAACTATATATATTGTAGTTACTAGGTTCTTTTAGTTGCCGCGTGTGTGGAGTTTATCCCTTAGTCTCAGAAGATGGTCGAAAATGAGTACACGTAATTATTAGTTCTCGAAAGTTGAGTCGCATTTAGTGTCTATACTAAGTAAGATTTTTACAATAAAATATAAGTGATACATAAATAAAGAAGGTGTTGCGAAGTTATATATATATATATATATATATATATATATATATATATATATATATTTGTAGTTATGCAACACTGTTTTCTTGTATGCACTTATCACTTTCACTTATGTACTTAAACAAGAATCTTACTTGGTATTTATGCGAGTTAACTTTCAATGACTGGCCTTGTCATTATCATCGGGCATACTGAACAGGGTTGTTGTAGACTACGAGCTGCGTGGATTTCCCGTTGACCGTGGTGTACCGTTATGTTCTATTTTAGATTCACTGCACTGTTTGGGGTTAATATTGTCTATTAGATTGAATAATTTATCGTTTTTTAATTTTATTTAACGAACAAATACAAATAAAAACAAAAAACGTTAAATTATTCAATCTAATAGACAATATTAACCCCAAAACAAACTTTAAAAACTCGCACAGTGCAGTGAATCTAAAAATAGAACATAACGGTACACCAAGGTCAACGGGAAATCCACTCAGCTCACAGTCTACAACAACCCTGTTCAGTATGTCCGATGATAATGACAAGGCCAGTCATTGAAAGTTAACTCGCATAAATGCCAAGTAAGATTCTTGTTTAAGTACATAAGTGAAAGTGATATATATATATATATATATATATGTAGTATACACATCTTACAATGAAACATACTGATTTCTTTCAAGGAGAAACTCCAATAAACAGCTCCCTTGGATAATATATCGGTAAAATCATAGATTAAATCAGTGATTTAATGCACCAAAAACAGCAGTCCAAAGCGGAATGTCTCGAGTCAGATAAACAGATCGAAATCTAACAAAACATGTGGAAGTACAGTAAGAGCAAAGTGGAACGGCAAGGATGATTAATCACAGTAGTTGGTAGCGAACACGTGACTGGAAGGTGCGAGAGAGGGCAGTCAGCTATTCATAGATGCACCTATTAATACAGCAGGCAAGTCGGAGTGCCCATTAAACACCTGCAGTGCTCGCAATACGACTGGCAAATACATTTTATTTTGTTTATTTAACATTAGTATTTGTATTGTAAATGGGAATGCACTTACACTCACACAAAACAAGGTCTCTCCACAAGGGATGCATATTTATTTTTAAAATAATCCACGAAATACCTTACAAAGTTATAGGCTCAGCTAAATCAAATAACAGAAGGAACAATTATTTCTAAAACTTACAGTTGTAGAGATATATCCTGAGGTTTCTGAATAATACTGATTTATTAATTCGTTTGGGAAAAATCACTACTTACTAGAATTTATCAGTAGACCTGTTTCGTACTTGGTCAGTGCATTGCTCAATGCTTTGTCACGGACAAGACTCGCGAGAAATTATTTATATTTCACAAATAAAAGATATACATTTGGAAGGTGTGATTATTATTTTAAGTTGTTTTTTAAATATATATATATATATATATATATATATATATATATAT